>CALNHX010012326.1:0-25880 GCA_940337035.1 Agriotes lineatus
TCAAGGCTTTTGTGCTGTTTTCTCTCATATTGGTGCCAATAGCATGAAACAGATAGTAGCATACATGCTTATAGCAAAATAAGCAATTTAATTTTTAATTTGTAACATTAATATAAAAATTTAGCAGTCTTTTATACCAAAAAATACAAAGTTTAAACTTAGCATAATCAAAAACAAAAGTTACAGACCATATTTTATTGTATACTATTTTATACATAAATCAAAAATCTAAGTTCTAATAATACAGATTAGCTTATGCACTCCAAGCTTTCGATTGTAAGATTACCCATTGAACCTGGCTTAAAACAATATAAAGCTTTTTTACTAGGCTCCCAAAAAAAGCATTGATCTCTCTAAAAATTTTTAAAAGCTATTTGGTCTCTTTATGCCAGTTTAAAATAGAAAATGAACCTTTTAAACTTAAAAAATTACTCAAAAAACTCAGAGGAGTTGTAAGATAGTAGATATACTATAAAAACAAAAAAAAGTAAGTTTTATAATAAAGGTTCAGACAATTATAATTTATATTAGATGCTCAATATTTAAAAACTGTAAGAGCATAATTAAAGCCTTCAACCAGCTCAAAGATTAATTTAACTGTTTAGTATCAATTTTACATTGTGGGATTTTTAAAGTGTTGTGTAAGTGTTTAAGTCATTGATCATGCTCTAGGAGGCTATAAGCTTTTATTTTGCCCCAGCATGCTTTTTATAGAATTTTAATATGTTATAAAAAGTATTACTAAAAGGCAATTGTTGCAAGTCTTTAATTGTTGCAATTATGGTTTTTAATTAAGTATGTGCAGTATCTATCCTTTTTGCATTTTTTTGCCATAATTAATTTATATTTACAACTTAAGTATGTTGCATAGTTTTTTATGTAATTTAATAAACAATTGTTTATAATTAAGGCTAAATATCTCTTAGCATTAATGATGTAATAAGCATTGACAATTAACTCTTCACAACTTAATACTATAAGCAAACAAAAATGTAGAGAGTGCAAATTGTACATTAACTAAAATTTATCAGCGGACTAAAAATTATATGTAAGATCAATATTTAAGTATTACAAGGTTGTTAAGTTGCATTTTTTTTTTATTGCTGATAATTTTAGCAGCTTTTAAAATAACTAATTACAGGATCCCGCCACAATATTTCTCATTAATTCCCTAACTATAATACAATACATTTTATAATAAGATTATGCTATGAAACTCAAAGAAGAAATTATAGTTCTAAAGTTCTGCCTATAAGACCTAGTTATGATGTTTAGATAGATATGATACTGACACTGACAAGCATAAATAATTTATTAATTTAAGTTAATATTTCTAAATCAGCTTTTTATGCAGATAGAGGAGCTGATAAGCAGCATAGCTAGCCATGATTTTAAGAAAACCTGTTATAGAAGTATATAAAGTACATTATAACTAATCTTATAAAAAAACAGGTACAGTTATCAAGTTTTATGATTTACTCTAGCTATATAATTTTTTAATATTGATAAAACAAACTTAAAACTTAGATTCCCCTCTGTTATAATTTTTAGTAAAAAGGTATTTAAAAACAAACATTATATTGGCATAGCTTTTAATAAATAGTAACAAGCCTAAAGACAGCTATAAGCATATAAAATATAGCCTTAAGCATACAAATAGTTAAAAGTATAAAGAATAGCCTAAAAAGCAAATAATAGCTATTAAAAGTTAAAAACAGTAAGCTAACCAGGTAGCACAAATACAAGCTAATTTAGTAAAATTAATATATAAATTATAATATTTAGGTTTATTAATCTACATAAATAAAAAACTTAAATTTGATAAATAAAAGCTTTATACATAAAATTGTTTAAACATCAAGAAAAAAAATATTTGGCATAGATAGGGAGATAGAAAATTATCTGCCAGTCTTAGCACTCTTTGCAGCATGACCTTTACAAGCATTTGTCTTTTTTCTGAGCTAAGAGCTTAGGGTCAAAATACTTAATCACATGGGCTAAGGACTTAGTCTGAGAGATTTCTTATATATAAAAAAAGTTAAGAAATTTAACTTTATAAAATCAAGCATATCTTTTAATAGCTCAATAGATACCAGCAAAATATATAAATTTTTTGCCCAGGTAATAATAATATGTATAAATGAAAGACTAAGAATAATTGAATACTTAGGCAGAAAAGTGAGAAAAAATGCTTTTTGCTACAGTTAGTTGAAACTTTGTAATGCAACATCATATGAGCACATTCATTAGACTAAACTTTTAAGGTCTTTTGACAATTAGTTTTAAAGTTGATTTGGAAGCTTTCAGATTATATATGCTCTAAAAGTACAGAGTGATATAAATCTTAAATGTTCTTAGCTTCTTATTGGTAATAGACATATAGATAAACCCCAACTATCAGTTTAAGTATAGCTAGATCATCAGGTTATAAATATGCTCTACAAAGCTGTTTGAGAGCTAATTGAGCTCAAGGGTTAAATAGCTTTGCTGATAAGATATAAAAATTTTTATTTTGCTATAAAGGGTTTTCAACACTTTATTTTACTTTGACATTGGATTAAATTTTATATTAGTTTTAATGCTAAACTTATGACTTTTTAACCAATAAGGTTGAGCTTGATCAATCATTAAGAGAGCTAGAAGAAAGTATCAATTGTAGGGTGTTGACCAACATGAGTATCTACTATCCTTTTGTCAGCAAAAGTCATAGTATAATCAGCTTAATTCTTGTAACATATGCTAGATTTTTTTAGGCATTCTTAAGGTCCTGCTTGGTAATGCTGTTAATAAAATAATATATAGTTATAACTTAGCTTAAACAATAAGCCCTATTATACTAAAATATACCTAATAAAGCCAATTATGATATTTTTTAAGTTTAATCTTTGTTATTGAAGCTATATAAGCACTCTGGCAAATTTTTTAAGATTTACATCCTTAGGATCAATATTAAAAAAGTGCACTTTGACAGACTTTTTTTTTCTATATCATTATGGTCTTTTCTTTAATTAGCCTGACTACAAAAAGTTTAATTTGCCTTCTTGACTTTACCTTTATCAAATGGATCTATTATAAAGTTAAAAATCCTGTTAGTGATGCTATCTTAAATCACAATGATTTAATAAGTCTCCTAAGACTCACAGAAAGCAAAAAAAAAGTTGCTAGAAACCTTGTCAAAAGATAACAGAATTTTAACTCCTGAAAAATCAAACCCATATGAAAAGTTTTTTTAACTGTTTAAGATGACAAGATGCTAAAAATTAAAGGTTAATTACTACACTCATCACAAATAATATTGGTTTTTGTTTAACAGCAGAAGTGCTATACTTGATGGTGTTACTTTTTCTTAGTTTTTATTATAATATTTAGTTTTTTTACTTGTTTTAGTGCACTTTTTTAATTATAATTTTCCTAAAGGGGTTATGTAAATTTTGCAGCTTATAGTTGCAAAGTAATTATATATCATGTTGTTTGTTTAATTGCAACCACTTGTAATGGTATTAATACAGGAAATCAGTGTAAGAGCTAAAATGTTTAGCAAAATTATTTTTTGACATTGCAAAATTGTAGAACTATAATACCATAATTTGTTAAATGCAAAACTTATCAAGAAAATTTTGTTTAAAATTTACAAATATACATTAACATCAGTTTTATTTTTAGTATCAATTTAGTATTTGTCTAGATATTTGTGACTTTTTTTTTATATAAGATTTATTGTAATTTCTGCTAAATTTTTTTAACTAAAGTCTAATAAAATATGATAGGCTAAGCTATCTAACTATTAGTTACACCTCTAAACCCCTTAGATAACTAGTCACACTATCTTTAGCTTTTTTTTTATTTGCATACTGATTATTTTTTATTTATATAGATAGCTTAACAGTTTCTTAATTATATAAAAAACACCAGTATAAACATCTAGCTAGTATTTGTACATTGATTAAAGTTAAAAAACATTATAAAACATTGTATTATGCTATATAATTATTTTTTTATATACCAAACATGCATGTTAAAAGAAATTTATAATAAAATTAATAGTTTAATAGGAAGTCTATTTGATAATTCTTAATAATTTCAAAAAACTATGAGCAGCCCTACTTAGATTTCTTGCTAGCAGCTTATAGAGACACAGGTTAGTACTTTGTAGAAATGACTGATTTACAGCTTAAAAGTTATCTTTTATTAACTTTGATACAAAAGACATTGCCTAAATCAAATCAATTGTTGTAGTTTTGTTGATTTAATATACCAGAAAACAACTATTATTTTATTATTGCAGACTACAAAAAGCAAAAACAATATAAAAAACCAGCTACACAAATGGTAGCTATAAAAAATAGACTCTAGTAATAGCAACTCTAAATTTATATATTTTGTATACAACAAAATGTTTAGTAAATCTTTAAGAATTCATATAAGATTCTTCTTATTTTTCTTCAAGTTTCAAGCTAGATAAACCATGTATATGTAATATATTTGATTAACTCAACACTTTCAATAGAAAACTTGATAATAACTTTCTAGCTTAGGTGTCTTTTTTTTACTAATATTATTAAACCCTTTAAATTGTAATATAAGACTTAATTACTTAATAATTTTAGATACTATTTTTCAAAAAAAAGATTTTATTTTGAAAAGTCTAATAGTAATAATTTTTTTTCTTTGTTTTGCTTATTAGAAAGCTTGACAGTGACCAACCTCATTAATATAACTTTTAGTTTCACATATAGTATTAATTATTAGTGTTTTTATAAGTAATAATCAAGGCACTAATAATTTTTTAGAAAACTTTAAATAGTATCTATCAATTTATATATATATAAAAATATAGTAAGAAATGATGTTTAGTCTATACTAAGGAATGTAATTTTTTCTTAAGTAAACTTAGTACATTATAACAAAAAAAATTAAAAATACAAAGATTAACTTAAAGCAAAACTTTTCGTTAACAAATAAATATTCCATTTTATATGTTTTATATTTTTATATATACAAATATCAATATTTGCAATATCAAATCAACATAATTTAATATAGTATTTTAGTCTTTTCTTTTTGTTATACTAAGAAAATACAAAAAAAGAGCCATAACCTAATACTGTTATATGCTATAAACAACTTTTTAAACTATACCATAGCTCCTCTGACAAATTATTCTAGTGATCCAGCTAATTTATTGCCATGTTGTACATAAAGAAACAATGTCAGACATTATTTATATAATAAAAGATATAAATAAAGGATGGCTTGAAACTTAGCTATAGTACATATATCTCAAAACTGTTCTACATAAATTCTTGCAGCCTATAGACTTAGATTTTTACCTTCTATAAATTGTAGTATAAGCTAACATGTTCAAGGAAAAAATAGCAAAAAAAGTTGCAAATATATCAGCATAGGATAAGAAAATTTTTCTATACTATAAATGAGTATACATAAAAAATACATATGAGGAGATCATATCATTATTTAATATTTTAATGTTTTACAAAAAAGGCTTTCTTATTTAAAAAGCTACTAAGGCTAAATGATAAATTAACTATTTTTACTTGCATTTAATTTATATACTTAAATTGCTTTTCTCTGTTGAATATCTAATAGTTTAAATACATAAAAGCTTAACAATCTTTTAGTTGTAAGTTTATAAAATTAATCAATTTAATTTTATAACCCAATTAGCACTTAAAATTTTTTATACTATATAAAAATTAAAGAATTATAAATTATTTTTAGCTTGCAAAAGTATATAAACTAAAATAAGCTTAAGCAAATATATTTGAAAATCTATTTAAAGTTACTTTTTATATATATCCATAAAAATTGTCAATTGATAGCTGACATTATGTTAAATTAAAAAAGACTTTATATTTATTATGTTTGATAATAAAATTTCTTTTTAATTTTTCTGTTATAAAAACTTCTAGTTTTGTTTGCATGTAAGTTATTTTCTTTAAAATAATCTCTTTATAATTAAACTTGATATTTAATTGTAAAATCAAAAAAAAAGAAGTAAAAATATTCTTATTAGATAAAAGATAAATTTTACAAAGATTTTATACTAAAATTGGAAGTTATAAAAGAAGTTTATTATATTTTTTAATTTGTCAACTTAATAACTAAGGCATAGTATAATAAATTAGACTGTAGATACTATTTTATCAAAAACTAAAAAAAATATTTATTATAACTCTTTGTTTAGTAGTGTCTGTTTGCCAATGAATTATATAGGTTAAAAAGAATTTAAAACAAAACCTTTTAATTATCAATTATAAAGCTCACTAAAGAGAAACTAAAATAAACCTTCTTTAGACCTTAAGCTTACCAATTGTATTTTTACTAGATTTTATTGACAGTTATAACTATAATGCTATTGGCAATATACTAGTAGTTTAAAACTAGGTTTTTATTATGGCATTAATTGTAACATTCTTTTTTATTAGGCAAAACGAACAGTTAAACTTACTTGTTTACAATGCTTTATTTTCTACTGTTTTTTACCATATAATAGGTAATTTTTTATAAAATGATAACTAAATTATTTCACCTACGTTCATTTAGTTAATTACTAAAATTAATTCAAAAAAAACTGTTAAAAATTCATTGTATATTTCTATTAAGCTAAAAAGCAAAAATATTACGCAGGTTTTGTTTATATTAATCACTTAATTCTAGGCAAAATATAGCAGATTTCTACAACTTAAGCTTAAATTTAACTATACTGGATGAACTGTTGCTTTGTTATATTAAAAAATAATATAACTATATAGCTTTTTAGAAAAAAAGTCTGAATTTAAACAAGAATTTTTTTATTAGGTTATAAAAGTAAAATAATCAAAACCATAATTTTTAATCTAATTAGCATTAAACATATGTTTTTAGCAAAGTTTAATATAATCACCTATACTGACAATCAAGAATTAAACAATTCTAATTTAAGTAAAAGAATAATACTGTTTAAATCAATAAAAGATATATAGAGGACCTGTATTAAATTAACAGAGAAACAAAAAAATCTGTATTTTGTAATATTCAGCATAAGTTTAATCAAGTTAGAAAACGTTTTACTTTTTACTATAACATATTGAAACAGATACTTTTAATTTAATATTAATCTTAACAAATTTTTTTTGACAAGTTAAAGATTAATTTTAATAGATTAAAAATAAGCATTTTTTAATAAAAACTCACACAAGTGTGAAAGCTTATAAGATTGTAGACTCTTAAAGCTAATATTAAGATTTGCCAAGAAACTTAGGAAGATTCAAAAAACTGATTTTGTCTTTATCACTAATATTACATCTAGAAGGTAGATAATTGTGTTTAAGTAGGCTATTTATAAATAATTTAGTATAATTAGTTTATTAAGCCAAAGTTGCTTCTTTTTACTAAATTTATCTACAAATTACCAGATATACCAAAAATTCTACGAAAATTGAAATTAAAATTTTACTATAAATTAAAATCTAGAAAGTTTAGATTTGTCATGTAAAAAAACTATATAACAAGCTTGTGTATACATTAAAACAAAAGATTGTTTTTAGTAATAATTAAATCAACATTTGTAAGTAAATCTTACAAAAATTTTTTCAAAGATTAATCCAAAAACATATTTTGAGGCTTAACAAAAAATGCTTAATCTAAAGCCTAGTCAACTTATAGTAGTTATATATTTATCTTAACTTTGCAACATCTTATAAAAATTGATAGTTTCTTTGCCAAAATAAAACTTTTTGTACTGTAGAGGAATGAAAAGTTACAGTTTAAATCTAGTTTTATGAGTTAACACTTGGCAGAGATAAAAAAAAGCTTCAAGCTTATTCCAAAACTACCTTTTATAAAAAGTTTTTCCTTAGAAACTTTTACTCAATCTCTAATAGACTTTATAGCAATCATTTTTGTACAATAATTAAGGAAACATATATAATATTTTACTTCTACTTTAAATTGTAAAAAAAATCTTTATAGTATATAAGTGTCAAAAAAATGATCTGATAGTTCAAAAAATTTTATTAGCAAAGATAAATTGACTTAAGCTTATGTTAACAAACTTTTGCTTACAAAAAAACAATTTAGTGAATTTATGTTAAAATATAAACTTATTAATTTTAGTTTTAACAAATTTATAAGAAGTTTACAATAATGTATTTAGTAAAGTTTAACAGATTATTGTAGTTGGTGTAGGAATTTCACTTATACTTTAAAGTCAAAAAAGAAATCCGTTATTTTCTAAAGATAATAGCTCTCATCAAACTTTATCAAAAACAACAAGCTGCTATATAAATTGCAAACTTTTTGCTTAATTTTTAGATTATAATCTTATGACTAGTTATAAAGATGCAGTTATATAAAAAAGAAAGAATCTAACAAAATTAGCAACAACAACATTTTATTGCAACAAAGAGTTTTAATAAAATGAAAACAATGTATGATAATTAATATAAAAAATTATATAAAACAAAATTATATATAAGCTAGTTATAACACTATTGTATGCTTAGAAAATTCATATTTATTTATAAACATCTTTTGAGACTTTAAATTTATGCAGAATAAGAGATAATACTTTTGTTCTGCCAAACCAGAGTCAAACATCAAATTTTTACTATAAGTAGCCGTTTAGATTTTAATTATAGATAGTCAGTATCTTTTTATAATAATAATGCCACATTTTACTTATTTAATATCTTAACAAAGCTTAAACATAAAACTTAAATAGTTAAATTTAGCAAAAAATTTAAGAATACAAGTATGATTTTTTTCTCAAATCTTAATTAAAGCAATCAAAATCCAATGAAGACTATATATATAAATTATAGATAATGATGAAGGTGCTTTGAAGTAAAGTTTACTATTGCTAATAGTGAAAAAGCAAAGTTTAAATACTGATATTTTTCTTTGACAAAAGACATAAGCTTTTTAAGTACATGAGCTATAAAGATTTCTAACATAATTTTTGTTGATAACTAATTTATAAGCTAAAACAAAAAATGGACAAAAGCTTGTACATCTTTATCTTAATAAAAGAATAACTTTTGTTTAGTTAATAAATATAATTTTTAAAAAACAAAGTTTGTTTAAATTTATTTACTAAATTAAACCACAGCTTAAAAATAGTAACAAGTTTTATAAAAAGTGTTAGTACTAAATTTTTTACTAAATAGTGCTTTTATAGCAGATCTATAATAAATTTGACTGATCTATGTTACTGCAGTTGTAAATTTTTTTTCTTATCATAATTTTAACACTTTTTCAAACTTTTTAGGTTATTTCAGCTAAAATATATATTGGCAAGAAATCTTTTTTTTTAATACTAGACTATTTTAAATTTTCATAATAATAAAATATATTTTGGAAACAGAATAAACATTTATGTCTAAATATTTAATATAATATTTTTTTTGTAGACCTTTAATCATAAATTTTGTTCAAAAAACTAAATATTGGACATAAAAAGATAATGTCTAATCTCTTTTATATCTCTTGATTTATATATAAGCTATTCAAAAACTTTATCTACTGGCTTTGTATTTTAACATTACTAAGATAATCAGGGCAAAAAAAATGCACCCTGCAAAAGTTTAAAAAAACCTAAGTTAACTGTCAGTCTTAGTGGGCATCAAAACATCAATTTGTTTATAAAAAAAAAGTTAATTTTGCAAGAAAGTAAGTCTAAAAATGACTAACAATTTCCTGTAGTAATTGTGCCTAATTCAAGACTTCAGCTACTTAAAGTTTCTAAAAAACTCAAATACTATAAATTTTATGATGCTTATATCAGTATAAATTATATTTAAGCCAGGTTAATTGTAATTCTTTAACTAATTTTAGGCATTAAAGCTCTTGACTTCTTATGCCAAAGTATTATAAACATAGTCAGAATTTTGTTTTGATAAATGAAAAAGCATTTAATAAAGAAAATTACAAGTTTTTTTTCATTAGTAGATAATTTAGAGCTGCCAATAAACAAGTATTATTTAAAAAACAAATAGCTAAAATCAAAATTGTTAATTCTTTTTTCACTTTAGTTAGTTAAATGCTTATATATAATAAAATGGCCTTGATAATGATGTGTATTTCACAGTTTAAATTACTTAAAAGAAATTGTACCCCTTTTTTGCATCAATGATGCACTAAATTACTTACAATAAAATTAATTATTGGTTAATAAAAAATTACTAACAGATTAATTTAAAGTAAAAGGATCAATTTGAGTGTGCAATTATTTAGTAAAGATGTTTATTTACAGCCTAAATTTCTAAAGCTTATGTATTGCCCTAGTTTCTTTATAAATTGCCCTTATATATATATAAAAATTAAAATTAGTCTATCATGTATGTATATTTCAATGCTCTATGTATATAATATGTTTAGAATTTAGTGCATATTGAATACTATTAAATTATAGAAAAACAAACCAAATATAAGCTATAAGATGATAAATTTAATTATAATTTTGACTATCTTAAATTTGTAAATTATTTATATTAAGACCATAACTACCTAAATTTAATGCTATATATTTTTTAGATTTTAATAACAAGAAACAATTAAGTCTGTTAGAATAATTAGATATTATAATAATATATTCTATATTGCAGCTAAGGCTGTTTTATTATAAAAAAAAATCAATTTTATATGGACTGCCAATTGCAAAGAAGCTAAGAAAATAAGGGAAAAAGCAAGTAATTGCTTTAAATTATTTTAACATTTTTTAGCTTCTATTTAGTGCAATTTGACAAAAATTCTATGCTATTGTTAAAATAATGCTGCAGAAAGACAAAACTATAGTCTTTTTTTGGTTTACAAAGCAATTTATAACAAAGTTATTTTGTAACTAAAAATTACCTTATTTTTAAGGTTTTTATATAATTTTGACCCTATCTTCAAGTTATGCACTTTAAAATAGTCACCTATATATCATATAAAATATTCTAGAATTAAAAGAGGCTTAAGAAATATCTTGCCAATAGTTTTTATAGTTACAAGCTTATGATAACTATATACTATATTATTGACATAAAAACATAAAATGCTACTATACTTACACAATGTTCTCTATTAAATTTTATATTTTAAGGCAAATGCTTTAAAAATTTTAATAAAATTTAAAACACAGATAGACATATTTAAAAATAAAAAGCAAACTTGGTAGGTCTTTTAGTATACTTAAGTTTAAGGAAATAACTATAGATTGATTAAAGCATATGTTTGCTTTTGTTTAATTTTAATATACAATTTAGAAAAGAATGTCAAAAAAAAAATAATCATATAGCAGTGAATAAATATAATTATATAAACTTAATTTGATCTAAATAATTGTTATTAACTAAAATAAAAAAAGTATATTTAGTCTTATTTATTTTGTTAAGTAAACATTACATATCTTTCAATTTTTTGTCTACCTGTCATAATTATTTTATCATAAAATGTCCTCTCCTTAAATTATCAATAGAAATAATTAATCAAACAATAAGCATCTGGCCAGATGCCAATTTTATACTAGTTGCTAATCTAGGTTTTATCTTCTTTGATGATTTTTTCTGTAAATTTTAAGTTTTGCATAAAAGCCTCTATAATTTGTTTAATATGCAATGAACAATTTTTTTTTGCTAGTTATTAGAAATTAAGAGAACAACAGTAACAAGAGTTTTTTTAAGAAAAGTGCTTAACATAATAAAGATATTGGTGCAGTAAGTGTGTATATTGTTTTTTTAACAAGTGCTAAGAAAAGTTAGTTATCAAAACCCTTACCAATCGGTTCTAATCTCTCTTTTTACTAATTTTTGCCCATATATTTTTTCTATTTACTGACTATCTACTTTTTTAAATATATGTATATTTAATATCACATTTAACAACTTTTAATATAAATTTTTTTAAAGCTAAAGTTTTCTACAAATAAATCTTTTATAGTATAGTTTTTTTTTATCTAACACTAATTAAAATTTGTTTTTATAATATAAAAAAACTAAAGCACAAGAAAAGCAATCAAATTTTATTACAAATATAAATTTTGATAAGGTTGGCAACAGAATTATAACTAATTAATACTAAAACTAATAAGCTGTCAAGTCACCAAAAATTAATAAAAAATACTGTTTTAGATTTTAAATAAAAATTTAAATTAAAATAGTTTTCAACAAAAATTTACGCCATATATAATAAGGATTGCTATAAATACTGAGCAGTATTTTAACATTTGTCTAAAGTTATATAATGACTGTTACTCATTTATATAAATTAAAATTTTTAACTAGTATATATATATATACTTAAAAAAATTATATATTAGTAAACAAAATATATAAGTTTTTAAAACTAGGCTGTCTACTTAGTAAATATCTGCAATTTGCTGCCAAATTTCTAAGCCAATCTATTAGATATAATATATACTATTGATAATATCATCTGAAATTCTTCTGACATTTAAATTTTTTTGGTTTGGCAATATTATTTTCGAATAAATTGAAAAATATCAGCAATTTGGCAGTTAAGATGCAAATATCTACTATATATATACTATCAAGCAAGATGAAACCCCTAAGACCACCTGCAATACCATATTATAAACTTTGTAGTCTAATTTACTAATTAAGAATTTAGGGAGATAGAGTTTGTAATTTAGGTAAGCAAATTAACAATAATTATTAACTGTATATCAAGCTTCAAATACTAGGCAATTTTAGAAAAATTGTGTAATAAAATTTTAGCCCTCAGTTATGCAGTGGGAAATCAAACAATTTGCTTATTAGCAAAGTTTCTAAACACTTAAACATGTATAAGTCCGTTTTGTTAACTATTTAAGAGTTTTAAGATACATTGCTTAATAAGCATGTTATAAAACACTTTTTTCTTAATTTTTTGTGATAGCAGCAAAATAAAATTAGCATTCTCCTTAAATCAATTTGATATGTTTTTATAAATTATAGATGAACTGCTTATATGATAAGTAATTAGTTGCAAACTTTTTTTTTTAGAGAATATTACAATCTCACAAAGGCTTATAACATATTTAACTAACTAAGTATGTTTAAGTATATGTAAAAAAAATTTAACAAGATTTGTTTTTGCTTAACAATTATATTATACTGAAATATATTTTAAGCTTGTCTTTTTAACAAAATATTATATATCTTTTTATTATCTTCTTTTAAACAGTTTTAAAGGTTTAAAAATACTTGAATTATTGTTGTTGCCTTGTAACAGATGCTAAGAATAGTGTTATTCTTTACAGCTTATATTAAATAGCTTTTTTAGGGTTCTTATACTAATATTGAATATTTTACTTAAAGGAACAATTAACTATGAGTAATAAATGAGTTCTATATTTTAACAATTAGTACTATCATTTAACTAGGCGTATCAAAGCATATAAAAGTTTATTAATTTTGGGTCTATAGTCATATAGAAAAGTTGTTAAGTTTTAAAAGAGGTTAGTTTATTCTGGATGTAAAAGTGAAGGTAAATCTTAAAAATTCTTAGTAAATAATAAATATTTAGATCAAGAGTTGTTACTCACTTGTCATTTTGTGTGGAATAGATATAGCTGACTAGTATAAAAAATTTTGAGTAATTATTTTTTGCTGCTAATCAATTTTTTTTTGACTGATAGATTACTAATAGCAAAAAATTATTTTTTTAATGGACATAAATTTAACAGATTAAGCTGTTGGCAAGTAATTTATTGTGGCTTACCTGTTTAGCAAAAAATAAATATTATTGTTTATTATAAAACATAGAAAACTTATTAAAATTAAAGACTTTACATAATTCTGGAATGAACAATTGCCTAGTTAAGTCAATAATTTGCAAATTGTATAACTATTCACATGGTCTTATTTTTTATATGGCATTTTTATCATTTTCTTTTTTATATCTTATTGCCATAAAGATGTAAATGTTTACCAAGAATATAAATAAACTTCTGTTATGTTACAAGGCCATTAAGATCATTAAGTACTAATTGTACTTTTAAGTATATAAGTTAGATTATTTAATTAATTTCTTTTATAACAATAAAATAAGATTTTAACTTATTTAAATAGCTACAATAAAAAAATTAGTTATTATATAATTGATTCTATAAAGGGGACTAAATTATGTATATGACATAAAGATTAGGGATTTAGGTAAACTTCATATAATAGATAAAAAAAAGTCTAAAAATAATAAAATAATTTTTAAAAATAAAGATATTTGTTTTTTTAGAGATCACTAAGCCATTCTAATACTTTAATTATAATTTTTTTTTTTTGAATAGTGACTTATATATTCTTTTTTAAACTTTTTTAGACTCTGCCTAAAAAGATAAAAAAAGAATGTAAGTTATTAGTTTCTTGGTCACTTAGTCTAAATTAATAATATTAAAATTTTAGCTCAGTAATCTCTATAATGCTAAGACTATAAAGATAACAAAACTTTTAAATAAAATCTTTTTTTTGCAGTAGTGTCAAAATAATTGAAGGCTATATATAGCAAAATTTTTATCTAACTTAACTCATAACAAATTTATTTTTTCTCCTTTATTGACTTTTTTACAAATTTTGTACTTTTTTTTCTGTCACCCTCAATTAGCAAGATAAATTTTTTCCTGATGTTGTGTTTTTAAAACATCTATAATAATTTAAAAATCTTTTTAATATTTAATTTATAACTATATTTAAAGTTAAGTATCCTAAAAACTTAATTTTATGTAAAGAATGATCAAAATGTTTTTCCTCATATCATTGCGTAATTAATAAGTTCATTATTTAAGCAGCTATAAACAAAAAGATAACTTAGAATTTTCTTTTTTATATAATCTGTATTATTATAGATAAAATACTTATAAAATAAGACTAGCGAGAAGCAGGTATCATCTAACTATAGTCATAAAAAAAGCATATAAATTTTTTTGTTACAATCCCTTAAATTTTAAATTTTAAAATAAAAGTACATGAAGATAAAAACATATACTTATTATAAGAAGCATAACTTTTTTATTTATATTAGTTGTAATGCAATCTTTTACAGTAATATTGTAATATTAAGTATATCTGATAACCAATACTAACGTTTGTTTTTTAAAATATGTTTAGATTTACAATATTTAGCTTATAACTAATCTTTTTTAAAAAAAATTGATATATATTTTTTAAGAAAAACTTGCTTTGTTATACTTGTATAAAAAAATTGTGGCAAATCTAAAAATTATATTGAAACTTATTTTTTTTTTGTAAAAAATTATGCATCTTAATATGTTTCTATACTAAATTTTGCAACAAATTACTATTATATCTAATTCTTTTTTAAAAAAAAGTATATGTTTGCTGGACCCAAAATTACAATAAGTTATTAAAATTAGTTTGTAGTCCCTTTCTATTTAATTTTTTATTATATTTATAATATTCTGTTTATATACCAGAAAAATTTAGTTTTTTCTGATTTTTTTTAAGTTAAGTTTTTTAAATTTTAGCTAAACAAAACTAATACAAAAAAATAATAATTTGTATTACATATTTTTATGTTGTTTAGTTATGCTAAATCAAAAAAAATAAAAGATGCAATTATAAAAAATCAATAGACTATGCACTCAAACTTTGACTAAAGAGGATAAAATTTTTAATATATTATATCTACAGGTTAATAATACTATATTACTTGTCTATACAATTTCTACTGTATATGGATTGTAGTAAAAAACAGCTACTATAATTTTTTTCACTTAGTAGATGGCAATAAAGATTAGAGCATAAACAAAACTGATTTGAATATAAAAGTATCTTATAAACTAAATTTTTTAAAAGATATTAGTAAACTTTTTAAAACTATATTATATGAAATAAATTACAAATTTCTGCCTTCTATCTAATGAACATTCATGACATTTGTCTTTAAGTTGCTAATCAAGTGATTTTTACAATTAGTCAATGGATATAATCATCAAAATAAACAATAAGCATATTAAAGCGTCAAGAACTAATTTTTATTTCCTGATAATTTAAAAACAGAAACTTAGATCAGTTAAATATGCTATAAACAGACTTAAATTAATTTGTTTAAATTTATATGAAAATTTTTTATTATCAATTAGTTTTAAATAAACTTAGAAAAATCTAACAATTTTATCTTTGGCTTTGACAGATCATATATAACACAGGTTTTTTATCTAATATTATTAAAGAATATAAATATTTATATAAAGTGAAGGATCATAAAGCTTGACTTAATTATAAACTTTCAATCTTGGTTTCTGATAACTTATTTTATAATAGAATAGGTTTTTTTATTAAGTTTGAAACATATTTAGCTACAACTCTAGAGGACTAACTTATGTTAAAGACTAAAAAAAATTGTAATAAATTTTTCTGATTACCAAGGTTTGAATGCTATAAAGACTCTGCAATATTTAAAAGTTATAATTAAAATTTTTTATTGGCGTCTAGCTAGATATAAGAGATAAAAAGCATGCTAAGAAACTTAACTTTTTAAAATTATTTAATAATCTTTATGGCTTATAAAAAATATAAAAGCATCAACAGAGTATAAGACAGCTTAAGAGTAAAGATTTATGTGCAACTTACCTGATAACAGTTCTTAATTTTTGGCTACAGCATAACTCAGTATAGATTTTAACCCAATTTAAGCTTATGCTACTAAAACTTACAGACTCACTCCTCCTTGCATAATCTAGTAGATCAAAGCAAAAATGAACAATAAGTACAATTTCTTCATAAAATTTTATTTTTTTCCTTGTTACTTGTTAGAATTAAGTAAAAAACTTTAATGTTTAATATTTTTTAGTGGTTTTTTTGGTTAAAGTCTTAAACATGTTAAGTTTTTTATTTCATCACTTATGATTATAACCTTTACTTGTACACTTAGTTTTGTAAGTATTTTCTAAACTTAATAATACTTTGTTAAGTAAGCACAATATTTTTTTGCATAATTTTAGTGCTTTTTCTCTGATATTTTTGCAGTCTTATTAAAATTTTTTTCCTTTGTTAATTTTATGATTAGCTTTTAGTCTATATATTTAGATACAAATAACAAAGCCTTAATATCAATTTTTTTCAGGTAACTATTTTTATTTTTGTTTTCCAATTGCTTAGCTTAAAGGCTTTGATAAAATTCCAACCCTAAGTTTTTTATTTTTTGTTTAAAAGTTGCTTATTCTTAAATTAATGACTTATTTTGACTGTCTATATTTAATATTCTAGTAAATTATATCTGACAAATCATTTTAATATGCTTAAAAAACAAGTTGTTATTATCATCAAAAAATTTAAATTTTAAAGTTTATTTAATTAAATCATAAGCTTTTATGAGGTTTGAAATTAAGTTTAGTAAACAAATTATTCTACTTCCTCGAAACTTTTCTTTCAAAAATATAATATTATAATTTTTTATTTTAAATCAAACCTTTAAGCCAATGAATATATTTTTTTGTATTTTTTTATATTTGTTGCTTTTTATTACTTTTTTAACAAATATTAATTATTTAGATTTTTAAAAGTTGTAGATAAATCTGTTATAATTATAACCAGTAATTTATAAGGTTTTATATAATAAAAAAATAAGTTATAGAAGCTCTTAAATATAAAGAATTTATGCACTTTAGGTTTCATAACTAATTTTTTTAAATTATTATCTATAACAACTATATGTCTTTAATTTTATGCCTATAAAATACTTATCTGCTGTCAAGCATGTCTTAGTTTTCTCATATAAGAATAGAACTTTTTAAAAACTTTTTTTAAAAAAATATTTTATAAGAGAGTTTTTAATTTACATACTGCATTTTTTATATTAGTAAACTTTTGTAAAAAAATATTATTACCACAATAAAATCTTTTATATTATAAAAAATTAATATTTATTTTGTTATTGTTTAGCTTGATAAACTTAGTAAAGCATTGCTAAACTATATTTTCTTATCAAGAGTACCATATATTAATAAATTTTACTTTTAGCTCCTTCTAGTCTATACTTATCTAATCAGTCATTCTACCATAAAACCATATAAGAAAATTTATTTAATCAATATAAAGCTGTAAAAAAAAATTAACATGTTTTTATATTTTGAACTTATACAAAAAGATGAAAAGTTAAATTTTTTTTTTTATTTTAGTGTTGTTTTCTGCAAAATTATCATCTGACAGCTTTAGTTCTGCTTTTTTAGTTACTAAATTAGATTCTTTCTTTAGTCAATATTTTATTAGAATACCACATAGTGATTACATACCTTACTTAAATCTTGTATTGTAATTAAGTGTTACATAGTAAATTACTTTTAAAACGACATTCTTATAAACTAAAATATTTACCTTCAGCCTAAGCTCAGATGTTCCTCTTATAAAAAAAAATTAATAATTTTTTAGATATAATTTTTAAGCATCTAAAACTATAAAGAAAATAGACTAGTAAACAAAGTAGAATTGCCAAAGGATGCTTATTAAATTGTAGGTTTTTCTGTTATTTTGATTCAAAGTTTTAATAGCTTGCTCATATAAATTTTATCTATAAGTTTACAAATAGCCTTCTCAGTAGAACTAGTCAAGTAGAAACTAAAAACAGTAACCTTTAAATTTATAATTATAGTTTAAAATTTATTAAATAGTCTTAACTTAATCAAAAATTTATTTAATTTATTTTAAGTATTTGATTCAGATTTATAATATCAAAAGTTTTTTAGTAAACATTGCTACATCTATTTTGAAAAAATATTGTTTTCTTTACAAATAATGACCTTTGAGTTACAAACTAAATTTATTTATATATAAAAAACTCAATTTAAAACTGCTAATTTGTTTTAAAAGGTGGCTAGAATAATATACAATTTTAATTATGATTTTTTTTCTCAGTAGATTGAATGAAAGTTTAAAAATGTCAAAGTAATGCAGTTTACATAATTGCATCTACAATAGATAATAATTAGATTTTCAGTATCTTTGAATATATTTACAGACACTTTTTAATATTTATAATAAATTATCTTTATAAAAGCTTTTTTAGTTATTAAAGTATCAATATACCATATTTTTATATACTTAAACTTATATATTATAGAAATGTTAAGATTTTACCTTTTATATGCTATAATCTTTTAAAATAATAATATTAAGTTTGTATAAGTAAAAAACTAAATAATTTGACTACAAGCAGCTCAATTTAATAATGTTCTTTTGCTACTAAAGAGATGATACAATCTATGAATTTTTTTTTTAACATCTTCTATATAAATTATTTCTCTACTTAAATTTTCGGTTAATTATTTCCAAGAAAAATATTACAACATACAGATTTTTTCATGTTAAATAAAAAATAAATTTTCAATATGTTAGTTTTCAAAAAAAAAAGTCAAAAGAAATTTTTAACTATATTAAAAAAATTTATATCTAATATTATTTCTAATTTGTTCTCTTTTTTGCTAAGATCTAAATATAAAAACTTATTTAACTGTTTTTATGACTTATAAAATATCTTACTATATAATAAAAAGCTTGAGATAGTAATTAGATTAATTATATAAAAAATAAAATGTATTAACTAGTATCTTATTTTAGCATTTAAGTTTTAGTTAATAAAACACTTAATGCAGTTTTATTATATTATTAACGTTATTCTTACCTAATTTATATATAACTTAACCTAATTAAATTAAAGATATTTTTCATGAGTTTGATAGTGCAAGGGCTTATATTTGTAATTACATCTAATAATATTATTTTTTTTAGCTAGTCTTTGCAGAATTCAATTTTTTATCATTTCTTAAAAAAATAAAAACATGCTAACATCTATCTCAAAATTTTATCTATAAACTATTTTTTACTTATAATTTTTTTTATATAATCATATATTTTTTTATATCAAGAGCAAATACTTTTTTAAAGTGTTAAAAACCATATTATAGATATATTACCTAAATAGGATTTTTATCTAATTAACCTTATCTATTCTTTTTAATTTTCCTACTTAAGCTATTAGTTTAATTCTTTATTAATTTTATAATACTAATTTTGTAGATAGATTAATTTCTAAAATTACTTGTAGATGTAGAACTAACAAAAAAATATTTTTCTAGAAAAAGGGACAGTATAAACAATAATTATTTAACATTTTTACAAAAATTAATAAATAAATACTTAATTATATAAGCATATAACTAAGTTTCTATATCATACATCAATAAAATCTCGCAAAATAGAGAAGCTAGATAGTTATAAGCTGTTCTATTAAGATGGCTTAGTGAATAAACATAATACAATTTTTCTATATTTATACTATATTAATTTATAATTAAGATAGGGAGCTTATTTATTTGAAAGCCAAAAAAGCTATCTTTGTCATGACCCCAAAGTTGTGACACTATGCTCTGAATCTTACTAAGAGGTTGAGACAGCCAAGTTTAAGTAGTCACTGTAAAAAGGACCGCCTTACTGACCACCTTGACCACCAAGAAAGACCGGGACATACTAGTCCCAATGACCAGTAGTGAACACACTGGGATCATGGTATTGAGAGCTGGGACCACGGCAAGTGGTTCAGCCATGGTTGTAGGTTGATTATATAACTATAAAATAAGTTTGTAACCAAAAAAATGTACAAAAATAGAAAGTAAAGTAATATAAAAGATCTTTATTATAATGAATTATCAAAGAATTAAGTCAAAAGAGACCAACAACCTTCCTAGAGAAATTTCCCAGCATTTTATCTGGAAAAATTTCGAGATTTTGGGAGATAATATTTAGTTGTGTAACATCAAACCCTGGTAAAAGCATTGATGAAGTACTTAGTGCAGTTGTCCTTATTATTTTTCACCTTGGTGATGGTAATTGAGTCTAAAACGGGGCAAAAGTTTAATAGGATTATAGGAAAATCCTTGAGGTTCATGACATTACCCTCAGACTTTTGGACTTTAAAGATGAGTGGAAAGACAATATCAAGTGTTTGCAGTTGCTGCAGTACTCCTTGTTCTGCCAGGTGGCTTCCTCAACTGGGTAATGCCTCCATTTGACTAAAATTGTTTCTTACCTTTCACTGTTCTTTCCTTGAGGACCTTCTCTACTTCATATTCATAGCTTGGTTCTACTTGGGGCAAGGAGAGGTGCCTGGGGATTTTGCCTTCAATTGGTTTGAGTAGGCTTTAATGAAACACCAGATGGACCTTCCATGTTGGTAGAAGGGCTAGTTTATAGGCCATAACGTTTATTGCCCTCTTTACCTTAAAAGGACCTAGGAACTTGGGAGAGAACTTCCAGATCCCTACCTTAAGCTTTAGGTTCTTAGAATTCAGCATCACCCAAGCTCCAACTTTAATCACAGGGCCAGGAGTTCTTTTCAGGTCAGCAAATCTTTTGTAGGTCTGACTAGCTTTATTGAGATTGTCCATCAACGTTGTTTGGGTCTTCATGTCAATTCTGTGTACGTCAGCTGCTTCCAAGTGGGATGTAGGGATAGGGGGCTGGAAAACCACAGGGTTATATTTAAAGTTAGCAAAAAAGGGGGAGAACTTAGTTGAGCTCTAGGTCTTCCTGTTGTAGGTGAACATGGCTAGCGGTAACCAGTTCTGCTAATTGTCTTGCTCTTCAGTGGTGTAACAGCGCAAATAGTGCTCTAGAATCTGATTTAGTCTTTCAGTTTGGCCATCAGACTGGGGGTGAAAGGCTGAAGAGAGGCATTGTTTGATACCCAACAATTTGGTAAGACTTGAGAGGAATTGTGACACAAATTGAGGGCCCCTGTTTTTACAATTTCTTGGGGTAGACCATGTCTGGAGAACACCTCTTTTAGGAAGATGTTGCTGGCTTCCTTTGCTGTAATGGTCTTCAAACAAGGGAAGAATTCCGCTTACTTGGTGAACCTGTCAACCACTACCATAATTGCATCAAAACCGTTGGACAAAGGGAGGTCAGTGATGAAATCCACACTAATGGACGACCAGGGAGCTTTTGGGACCTTCAATGGAAGTAGGAGTCCAGTAGGCTTGGAAGTGGAAGGTTTGTTCCTTGAACATTATAGACAATGCCTAACATGCTCCTTTACTGACTTCTTGAGGCCTATCCAGATGAAGTCCTGTTTTACCAGCAAGATTGTACCAGATATATTGGGGTGTCCAGCAAGTATGTGGTCATGACATTGTTGTAACACCTAGTCCTTAACTTACCTTCTGGAACCCATAGTAGACCCTTATATTTACAAGTTCTGGTTTGTGGCAGTAAAGTTCCCTACCTTGTTTGCTGAAGATGCAGCGGCTACCTCCAAGATTTTTCCTAAAGAGAATTGGTCCAAACCTTGAGCTTTAGTGATTTTGTTAGACAGAGGGGAAAGTGGAGATTCTATGTTGAATAATGACTTTAGGAAAAGAGTTACATATTAAACAAATTCAGCTCCTTGGGGTTGTACAGGTGTGCTGGGTCTCTACTCAGTAGGTCTGCTATCACGTTAAGCTGTCCCCTCTTGTACTCAATGACAAACTTATATAGCGCTAGTTCATAGTGCCATCTGGACTGTCTCTGGTTTAACCGTTGGGGAGATTCAAAGTACTCCAAGGACTTGTGATCTGACCTAATTGTGACCAGGTGGCAAGCATTCTGTAAGTGATGCTGCCATTTCTTCAAGGCACTGACAATTGCTAACATCTCTTTATCATGTACTGGGTAGTTAGTTTCAGCTGGCAACATCTTCCTAGAGAAGAAAGCCACCGGGTGTTCCACGCCATCAATTCCTGCTTGGAGCAAGACAGCACCTACCGCAAAGTTAGAGGCATCAGTCTCCAAAACAAATGGTTTAAAGGGTCTGGGAGGGCTAGAACCGGGGTACAGGTCATTAAATACTTTATTTTATCAAAAGCAGTTTAGTGCTCTACCCCTAAGAGAAAGAATCTTGACTGAAGTAAGCTGGGACAGGGGAAACGCAATTTCAGATAGGTCCTTGGCATATCTACGCAGGAAATTGACAATTTCTAAAAAGGAACGTAATACTGTTCTATTATAAGGCATCTTCCAGTTTATCACAGCTGCAACTTTGTCAGGGCAGGCGGCTTGGCCATTGCTGAATATAATGTTGCCCAAGAAAGATACCTGCTCCTTAAAAAATTTGCATTTAGACATCTTCACCTAAGGGAACGGTTGTGTAAGGCCTTGAACACATTATTAAGGTCCTTATGATGTTGTTCTACAGAGGGTGAGAAAACCAGGATGTCATCTAGATAAGCAATATGACAAGTACCCACTAGCAATCCCAAGGTGTTGTCAATCATCCTCTGGAAAACAGAGGGAGCATTTTTCAGTTTAAAAAGCATGGAGGTGTATTTAAAAACTCCAAACTTGCATTTAAAAGCAGTGTATTGGCGAGAGGATTTAGTTACTGGGATTTGATGGAAAACATCCTTCAAATCCAACTTAGAGTAAACAACAGAACCTGATATAGACAAGATAATGTTTTACAGAAGAGGGAGAGGGTAGTTGTCCGTTTCACTAACTGTATTAAGTTTTCTATAATCAATGCAGACCCTAAGTTCACCTGAGGATTTGGGGACCAAGATCACTGGGCTGACAGTTGCTGACTTAGATGGGACAATTATGCCCGCTGCCAACTTCTCCCCAATGTAGGTTTGGAGGCTACTCAACTTCTTCTGGTCCAGAGAGTAGATTGGGCTACCCATGTATTTTTCAGCATTGGGTTTGAACTTAATAGAGAAATGTAGATTATATGGGATGTTGGGAGTGATATCCATATTGAATAGAGGTCTGAACTTGTCAATGGTGAGTTAGTGAGTTCTTGTTCCTTGTGAGGCTTGTCAGACAAAGTGTTGATAGCAATATTAGCTTCAGGTACAAGGTTGTAAAGTTCCAAGGGAAGGTAATGAACTTTGTCTCCCTTTTATACCCCAACCTGACCCTTTTCCAGATCTGACCATTGGGACACACATCCTCCACCAATCCATACCCAAAATTACACTGTAAGTTAGCCCTTTAACAATTCTAAACCTGGAGTAAAAATCAAATGTTCTACTTTAGCTAAAACCTTTTATCTTGTAATGAACAACCTCACTTTTACCCCATTGGCTAATGTAATATTAAGCACTAAAGGGTTTCCACATTTAAGTTCTGGGCAAGTTCTAGGCTCATGTAGTTTTAGGTGGCTCTAGTATTGATTAAAGATAAAAACTTATTTGAACTAACACTAGGAAAAGAAGAAGAAAGAAGAAGATAGGAAGAACGTGTGTTTTTATCTCTAGGTCTTAGATTGTAATTGAAAAAGTTACCCAGGGGTTCCTTCCAGCCCAAGGTGGAGCTCTCTATGTCCTTCAGGTCTTCAAAGGCTCCCAGGAAATTGGGCTTCTTACCTCTTACATTAAGACTGAAAGCAGCTTAGAGATCAACCCTTCAAAGAATAGCTCAGAGCACTTTTCAGAGTCTAAACTGGCTCGTTGGGACAGGAGGTTAAACTTCTCATGGTATTGAGATACTGACAGGTCTTCCTGAGATAGGTTTCCCAAGGCTTTGATGGCTTGGGCTTGGGTCATAGGAGGGACCAAGTTGTTTTGTTGAAACTCCTTCAGAAACAGGGGAAAATCGGTTTTGAGAGAAGTTTTCTTGAGCAGAAGTTCTAGGGCATTCCGTCTATGGGCTGAAGGTAGCACTTTCAACAGTCTCTTGAATTTCTCTTGATCATCTATACGTTGGCCATAGAGCTCTTCTAAAGAAAAGTCAACTAGACAATTGTCTATGATCTCCTCAAGCTTGCCCTTGTTGGTAGAAACCAAAGCGGAGAGAGAGGTCAAGTTATTGTTGATGTTAATGTTGGTTGTTGTTTTTGGTTGGTGAACAAAACCAGGACCAAATAAGTCCCAAGCACAAAGAATAACCAGAAGAGAGTTGCATACTAGGTAAACGAGTTTTCTGTCCTGGTACCACGCTGATTTATGTGAAACGTAGCAGAAAACAAGAGTGGTTAGTCTTTAGTGTCATGACCCCAAAGTTGTGACACTATGCTCTATTCTTACTAAGAGGTTAAGACAGCCAAGCTAAAGTAGTCACTGTGAACAGGACCGCCTTACTGACCACCTTGACCACCAAGAAAGACCGGGACATACTAGTCCCAATGACCAGTAGTGAACACACTGGGATCATGGTATTGAGAGCTGGGACCGCGGCAAGTGGTTCAGCCATGGTTGTAAGTTGATTATATAACTATAAAATAAGTTTGTAACCAAAAGAATGTACAAAAATAGAAAGTAAAGTAATATAAAAGATCTTTATTATAATGAAATATTAAAAGAATTAAGTTAAAAAAGACCAGCAACCTTCCTAGAAAATTTCCCAGCATTTTATCTGGAAAAATTTCGAGATTTTGGGAGATAATATTTAGTTATGTAACATCAAACCCTGGTGAAAGCCTTGATGAAGTACTTAGTGGAATTGTTCTTGGTATTGTTCACCTTGGTGATGGTAATTGAGTCTAAAACGGGCAAAAGTCTAATAGGACCACTAGGAGAATCCTTGAGGTTCATGACAATATTTTTTAAATAGAAGTTTTGCTTAGGATTTTTGAAACTATGTATAAAAGTGTTCTTATACTATATTCATAATTTTTTTTTTAAGATTTAGAAAAGTTATAAGTCTAAACACATTTAACAAATAAAAATTTTGCAAAAAATTAACTTCTATAGATAAAAAAGTTTTTTTTTAGCTAGAAAATAGGGTAAAATAGTGGTATGACATGGGTTTATATAGTTTTTAACCAGATAACAAGTGAAACAGATTATTTTTAGAAAAGTAAAGACTAGTTATAACTCTTAAAAACTCTACATAATAAATCTATTTTTTGGCCATTGTATTTGTTTGAAAAAAAGCAGATTGAAGAATAAAACATATTTTCTATTGAGCTTA
>CALNHX010012327.1:0-25877 GCA_940337035.1 Agriotes lineatus
GAAGTTTTATTTTTAATAATTTTTTTTTCAATAGTTTAGTACAAAAAACCTTTAGCAAAATTAAGGTCATGGTTTTTTAGTATAGCCCACTTTAATTTATCTTAAGAAACCTGTCCTTTTTTTTTGGAAATCTTAATAGTTGCATTTGTTTGAAATTTTTTAGATATGACAGATAAATTTTTTACTTCAATTTAGCAGATGTTTTATATGATCTAATGTTTAAGCCATCTATCTTTTTAAATATACTTATTTTAACATAAGTACATCTTTATTGTCTCTTAATAATCCAGCAAAATTTACAGATAACTATAATTATAGAAAACTATACTTGGTTAAATTCATAGTTTATAAGATGTTCACTATCTAATGACTTTTGATGGATTTACTTATTAATTTTTTATAGAATATTCTAATAGATAAAATTTAAATTGTAGAGGATATTAAGCTAATTTTTTTATATAAACTTAATTTTTGCTGACAACATAGATACTTTGCAGGGTTTTTTAAGTAAATTTTTTTTCTTAAAAAAAATATAAAAATACAAAGAAATTTTAACAATTTTTTTTATCTTTGCAATTTGCATTAGGTTTTATAAGATCAGTTTGTTACACTGTAAAGTAAAACTAAAATAAAGCTAATGTAGCTTTTTAGAAAATAAAAAAAAGAGTGTGCAAAATTAATTATATTATAATTAATCTTTAAAATTATAGGAAGGTAGCACTTTTGTAAGCTTCTTATTTATTTAATAAAACACTAAAAGCTCCTAAGAAAGTAGTGTTTTATTCCATGCAGTACTAAAGCTTTTTTACAATTTTAATAAGGTGCCAATCTTATCATTTTCCATCAGTTTATTAAAAGATAATTTTTAATTTTTTTTTTCAATATTTCCCTTTAAAAACTTTATTGACCCAGAGATCAATATGAGAGCAATAATTTTTTTTTCTCTTTGTAAGTGTTAGCCCATCTTTTTAGTATTTTTTATAAAATAACCTATATGATTGGCAAGTTAAGAATATTTACTCAAGTTAATTTTTTATATTCAATAGTTATCTTCTATAGGTTTATTATATACATTCTTAGTTTAAGTTTTACAAGTTGTTTTGTTAAAAATTTTAGTATATGACTTGGCCTTTTTTAAAAGTTTAATAATTTTTTTTTGCTATAACCTAATACAACATGCAATTGTTTATTTAAGTAGGAAAGACATATTTATAAATCAGAAATTTTGTTTTAGTTACTAAGTCTAAGGTAGCTATATATCTATTGCCATTATTGCTAACTAAAGATATTGTAAGTATTATTTACTTAATTTATAGCAAAAAATTGCTTTTAAGATTAAATAACTTAATAATTCCCATTGAGAAAGCTTAATGTGGTTTGTTTTTGTATGCTTTTTTAGAAAATCAAAGTCTTATGATTGTTACAAAACAGATATTAAAGTTTTAAGATTCAGGGCCATGACCATATTTACTCTTGTTGCTATTAGTTTTAGTTATAAGGTAAAAAAAAAGTTTAGATTCTAGTATGATTAATATTTTATTGGGCTTTACTTATCATACTATTAATAGTTTCTTTAACTTTCTTAATTAAATTTATGATTTTGCTGCATTTTTTAAATAAGCTGCAACGTATTATATAGGGTGTTCAAGTTTTAAGTAAAATGTATCTTAAAAATAGTTGCTAAATTTAAAGTTAGAGCATAGATTATAGCAAATTTACAGGTACGTTGCTGAATAGCATCAAAGCTTATCATTGCTAAGCCATGGGGAGGTACTAATTCAATAAATATAAATCTATATTATTTATTTTATTTAGGGCTAAAAGAATTTTGAGCATATTTGTGAGCTTGAAAAAATTTGTTCATTAAATATATATACTACTAATTTAAATTCAGATTCGTATTCTTTAGCATTAATTTAAAAATTTGTTTTAGATTTAAGAAAAACTAGTTTTAATTCTGACTAGGTAACTTTTTGTAAAAAGTTATTTCTATTATTTATAATTCATAAATTAAGATAGATATACTAACTTTGGCTATAAATCTATAAGAAAAAGGTAATCACATATTAGCTTTTTTTTGTTAAAAGCTGATTGTACTTTATTTTCTCACTGTATAGAATATTTGACTTAAGTGTCATTAAAAGCTTTATACCATGGACAAAATTAAATAAATGAGGACTACTATTATATAACAAAAAGATTTTACTCTTAGGTTGTACTTGTCAAATTTTTTACCTCTTACATTTTCTATTTATGATATAAAATCCTATTACCAAGTTCAATATTAGCAATGTTGGTTTATATATATACTTAATAGATTGCAATAATAATTCTATTCTAAAATAAATTTTTTTAATTAATAACCATAAATTTGTCTAAAAAATCAGAAAATAAAAATTATTCTTTTATAATTCTTGTTTTTAAATTACTAATTGCAGATTTTTCTGAATTTTGGTCTACTCAAATTCTAAGTATAATTATCTTGATATAATAATATAATAACATACTAAGTACATCTTATAAGCCTTTTACTACTACCTTAAATTTTTATAAGAAAAAAAAGTTCTAAATTTTTTTGATAATAATCATGTTTTAATTACTTGTTAACAATCCTTAATAAAATTATTTAGATTTGTAACTTAACTACCATCAATTTGTTATTCTGTTAGTATAGTAAGTAGAATTCTATTTTTTTAGAATATAAAAGATTCTTTACTAACTAAATAAACTTTACTTGCACAGTTTTTGTCAAATTCCCTTTATAAAGAGTCAAAAGTTTGCTCACTATTTTAATCTAGATAATATACAATCCTAATAGACAAATTTATGTAAAAATAATCTTAACTACCTTATAAACTCCTTATATACTCTTTTCTATGAAATTTAAGTACTTTATAATTTTTTCTCAGAAAAACTTATCAATTAAAAATAGATTGCCTAGGTTAGTAAAAGTGGTTTATATTACTTCAACCATTTTAAAAATATTATAAACTGCTTTCTTAAACTTTGATCTTTATTATACCAATCATAAGTGTAGAGAGAAAGGAATAATACATTTTTAGTAATGATAAGTTAAAACTATCTTAAATTTAAGGTAGTTCTTGTATGTATAAAAATTTTATAAAGAGCTTTTTTTTTGACACGTAAATTTTTTTTAGTTTTGCTTTTTACAAAAAGTAACTTAGAATTAATTAAATTTTTTATAAATCTGGATTAATGCTTTACAAAGCTATACTATCTCATTTATATAACAGGGGTTTTGGAAATATGTTTTTTTAATTTTAAGTCACCAAAGTTGACACTTAAAGAAACTATCTTAGATTGTTTTGTCATAAACAATCTAATGTATTTGCTAATTGAGAAAAAAAGTTAATTAAATTATCTTTAACTTTAAAGTTTTTAGATAAGTTTTCTCTAGGCAGATCAAACAAAATTTTCAGAAAGTTGTAATTAGTTATTACAGTTATTGTTTATTAAAAACATAGTCTAAAATTATGCACTATTTTATGTAGTGAGCAAATTTTTTATATATTTTTAAAAGATAAATTCTATAGACAAATTTAAAATCTTACTGGGACTAGTAACAAAGTTTGTCAAAAGCATAATGACTGTAATCTTATCACTATATAGATGATATATAAATAAAAATTTATTACTAAGATAAAAGATTCCAATTCTTTTTTTTTGTTATATATTTAATTGTAAAAACTTCCTAATATACTTTTTATCCATTTGGTTTCTCTTTTGTATATAATAGACTTAAAAAAGTAGAATGGCAAGTACAATTATATGCTTACTACACTTAAATTTATTATTATTACTTTTATTATCAAGCTAAACAATATAGCCTACTATAGATAATTATTGCTAAAAAAGCACAAAAAAATTTATATTTATAAGCTTAGAACTAGAAGCAAATAATAAACTTAATAATCAAGATTGCAGCAATGTTTTGGATATAAAAGTTAATAAATAGCTACTGTTTGTTCAGAAAATTAACTAAGTTTATGTATCTAAATCTAATTAAAATCTTTTTTTTATGCATAGCTTATTAGTTAAATGATAGTGATTGTATAAAATAGTTATATGATCAAGATTATGGTACTGCTAATTTGTTAAAAAAGGATATACATATAATTTTAAAATTTGGCTATACTTTTTTTTAAAATAATTAGTTTTTGCATGTACAACAAAAAAAAAATATCTTTATAATGAAATTAAGTTTATGTGGTCTAATCCATAGTTAGAAATTTCGGCTTCTATAACAGTGAAACACTTATCTTTAGTATATCAAGTAAATTAAAATATATCACACAAGTATAAGTAACATAGATTTTGAACTTTAAACATATTGATATATTAAAAATTACTTATTTTGATCAGTATTTAAACTTTATATTGCCCTGCAGATTAAAGAGATGACTAAGCAGAAGAAATTTTTTTTTATAATTATTATCTTACAACATTTAAAGTAACACAGTTGTTTACTGTGATTATTCACAGCAATTTAATATAAGTAAATTTATTTAAATTTTACCACAAAGCACTTTAACTAAACATTATAATATAGCCTTGTTGCTAAATTTTTTAAAATTTTTTTTCTTTAGCTTAAATTTTTTATATATGGTTTAAAATGTCTTAAAAATAAGAATACTTTTGTAATTTTTTTTTAAATTTATAAAATAGTATAAGATTGCATAATTTAAAGATAATAAGAAAGCACATAAAAAGCTTTAAGTTATAGATCAAAAAATTACTTCAGAAATAAATAAGTTTTTATTTGCTTATTAAAGATTGCAGATAGTCAAATAAAAAATTAAGATAATAATTGTATAATAAAGTCTTTATATTTATAAAAATAGTATTAAGATTTTTTTTATAGTATCATATAATATTTTTTTTGTTATTTTTAATATCTCATTTACCTGATAAGTATAATCTTTCTTAAGTATGCTTATCAAGACAAATATTAAAAAATATAGGTACATATATCTAAATGCATTCTAATTTTTTTCTTATTAAAAGTCTATATTACCATTCACACTATAATAATACTATCACTATAATTTTTTTTTTTAATAATAATTTTTTAACTTATAGATTTTACATAATAACTTTTTTAATATTAGCTTTAGTTTCTTTATTTGTGCACTGCTGATTTTTGTTTCTTTATGTGACACATATATTTATATAAAAAATAAGTAACTTTTAATTTTTTACCATTTATATAGATAATAAGGTATTGTTTTAAGTTTTTGATGAATATAAGTTTTAATAAAAATTATCTGAATACCCTTTTTAGTAAGCACAAAAGAAGCACTAAAAATTTATTACTACTGTGCATTTACTAAGCATTCATTTTTCTATATGTTTTAATTTGTAATATATTTTCTATATAAAAGTTAAATCAAATCATATTTAAGTATTTTTTTTTAAAACGCAAAATAAATTTCTATTTAAATTAAAATTTATTATTATAGCTTTAGCTAAAAAAAAATAATACTAGTTATGCAAATATTGTTTAGTGCTATCATATTATTCTGTCCTTTGTTATTACATTTTATATTTTAGTATTGTGTTTTTTATTAATGGGTTTTTTAAATTAAATAGCAATAAAATCACAATTTTGTATTTATATCTAAAATTTAACAAACTTTTTAAAAAACTTTGTTTTCTTTTTAGAATCTAATATAAATTTTTTATATTTAATGTAGGTCTAAAAATTATATATATATAAATAGATTAATTTTCTTTATCTGTTTAGATATTTATAAACTAAGTGGATTAATTAAACATAAGGCTTTAACTTATTAAAATTAAAAACAAAAGAAAGTCTTTTATCTTAAGTTTTTTATTTATGTTTTTATAATTTTAAAAAAGATCTAAAATTATTTAATAAAAACATAATTAAACTAATTCTAAAATTTGCTTTTTTTAATTATAGTCAAAAAAATTGCCGTTAAAAACTCTATTTTTGTTGTCTGATATATAATCCTAATAATATAGATTACAGTACTGACAAAACAAAAATATACATGTCTTAAAAAATTAAATAAAGTTTTAATAACAAAATTTTAACTATAAACAAGTTTTTTTTGTATAAAATATTATTATTGTCTAATGTCTATTTAATCAATTAGTACTCTTAGTTAATAAAAACTATCTAACTTTTAGTTTTAATAATGTTTCAAGAGAAATATATATTTAATCTAATTATAATTTTTCTACTCTATGGCATAACACTTACATAAAATCTGATAATTTAGTAAATTAGTAATTAAGTTATATAGTAATCTTAAGTAGATAAGCTCAAATTTTGAAAGCATACTATAGCAACTAAATAGGATAATTATGATAATTGGACATAAAAATCTAATAGTATAATTCTTTGATTTAAATAAAATATTTTGGCTAAAAATGATAGAAATGTTATTAATAGCAAAAAAAAATTAAGCAAATTTTATATTTTATTTTATATAATTTTATAAGTATGAAAGTATATTTACATAATTTAATTAGTAGATTTTTTTTATAAACAGAAAATAGTATACATAATTTACTAAAACTTAAATTTTAAAAAATAGAAATTTTTTCTATCAGATTGATAAAAAATTAGCCATAAGCTGGCTAGTAATTTTGCTTATATTAGATAAAGTTAGTTTTGATCAGACTAACTTTATTAAAGTAATGTTTTATAAAAATTATAAATTAGGTTATTTAAAAATTATTTTACTAAATAAAAATACATTAATAAGTTTATTTATCATATATAGTTTTTCTTAGAAATATATAAAAAATCTATAGAAGTAAAAGCTTTTAGCTGACAAATCTATTTTACTTTAAAACTTAGAAGTTATGTTATTTTTTACAATAATGCAATACTGCATATTTTTAGTACAAATGAAAAATAATTATTTATAAAATTTTACATTAAGTGTAAGAATAAGATTTAGTTGTCTCTCAGTTTATTTTTTAGTACAGAATTTTCTTTTTATTTTATGTTTGCAATTGTCAAGTAAGACCATCTTAAGCTTTTTTTTTCGCTCATTTAAGTCAATTTTTTTATGTAATATAGATTAAGACTTAATTATAAATTTATTTTTGTCTAAATATGAAATAAGGTTTAAAATTGTACTTTTATTTTTTGTATTTTTTTTTGACTTAAGTGTTATTCAATATTCAAGTTATTTTACCTCACTTTTAACTATCTAACATTTTTTTAAGTTAGTTATGTCCTTCTATAAAAGATGTTAAAATTTTCTTATATTAACTTTTTTGAAATAAACATATATGTTACCTATAAATAGATAATATGTACAATTAATTATAAGTTAGCAACATGACTTAAACTTTACTACAATTATGTATACTTATAAAAATCAAAAAAAAATTAGTTTCTTATTTATGCTAATTACTAAATTTTATATATATATGATTAAAATTGTTATATGATTAAGGTTTTGTTTATCATATTGTTATATTTAATTTATTAAAAAATACTTTAAAAAGAAAAAAAGTTTTTGTTTTTAAGATATTTATAAACAGACCTAATTTACTACTTTTTTATCTTTCAAGTACCACTTTATAATAATGTAACATACTTACTTATTTAAGCTGTTTTAATAGCTTAATTAGTATTGCTAAACTTTTTAAAATTTTACCAACAAATACTTAAAGGCCAAATAATAAACAGTCAGTAATTATAATTGAAGAGTTAATTAAGAAAAATAAAAATAATTTAATTAAACAATGATTTATTATATATATTAAATGCTAGCTTAAATGAAAAAATTACTTTAAAAATTGGTATCTATAGGTAGTTTTTAATTAAATTTAAGATAAATTACTATATAAAGAGGTTAAAATTATGCTATTAGAAGATTACTAAACTTTATATATATATAATTTTTTTATAATCAATAATTAAATTCTTATAGAATATTATAGTACAAAGTATTAATTACAATTTTTAAATCACTAGAAAAAATTAAATGTTATAATAAAAATAGATTAAAAGAAATCTATAATCTAGTATCTATAATATAATGTTTAAAATTGAACTTTAATCTACTCCTTTGACTTAAATCAGATATCTTTATTTATTAAATTAACTAAAATCCTCTAATTATACAACTGTTATAGATATATATATATATATTTTGAAATTTATAATTAAATAAGGTTAAAATTATCTAATTATGTATAAAGACTCAAATTTCCTTTATTTTTATTTTTATTCTTTTTACTTTGGTATAAAACTGTTTATTTGTAAGTATATATTTAAGCACAATTTAGTAAAAAAATTAAAATTTAGAAAACAAATTTATTATTTATTTTTTACCTTATACAGATTTATGCTATAATTATAAATTTTTTTTTAAAAAATTATTTAGCATACTATATAGCAGTATTAAAGTAAATTTAATTATTATACAGTATGTACTTTTGTATTTTTCATATACCTTTTTGCAAAAATTTAAATTTTTTTAAAGCTACCTATCTTATAAGTTAACTTTATTGAGTCAATACTTAATAGATATAGCTTTTCTATATTAATAAAAAAGTCTTTTTTATCTAAATATAGTTAAGAAGACAAAAAAACTTATTTAAAATTTTTACTCAGCTTGTTTTATATAATTGTTTATTTAAATGCTATAATATTCTTTATGAACAAAAAAAATAATGATATATAACTTAATCTTAATATACGACTTATCATATCTTATCTATATATGTTGTCTACAATATTATAATATTGAACAAAGTAATTCTAAAATTTTATTTATGTAAGAATCTTAAATATTTTTGCAAATTTGTTTTATGTTAATAAAAGTACCAAGGCATTAGAATAAAAGTATAACCTTTTAGAGGCTTAAACTACCCTTTATAAATTATTTATAAAGCCCTACAATGTTATAAACAATGTTTAGTTTAAATTTCTAATTTTAAGTTTTTTAAAAAAACTTATAAGTTGTTAATTTATTTAAAACGCAACTACTACCCACTCTAGTAAAATCTGAGCAGATAATTTACTTGATAGCAATAATTTAAAATTTCTTTTTATAGCTTAATTATACGAACTTTACTATAAATTAGATGTTTTCTGTAATTTAATTAAGATTTATAAATATTTTAGAATATCTAGTTATTCTCTTCGTTTTGATTACTTTTTATAATAACAAAAATAAAAAACTTTTGTTGTCATTTTTTTATAAATAATTACAATTGAATTAAATTAGTAAATATCCGACTAGATAATAAAAATACTTAACTATTTTCTTCAATTTATGTTGCAAATTTGCTTAGACCTTAAATTTAATAATTTTATTTTAAACCAACAAATTAGTTGCTTTTAATTTAAAATTAACAACTAAAGCCAATCTTTTTTTTAATACTAAAAAATAAAACTTGATAAACTTTTTTTAATGTTTTAAAAAATAAATTAAATATAATTTATTAGCCAATTTATTACTTTAAATTTAATAATTTTTTTATAACTGTTACAAAAGCTTGTACGGTATCAAAGACCTAATTTTTTACTTTATTTTAAATACTAAACATAAGTACAAAAGTGCTGCAATTTGGCTTATGCTGCAGCTTTGTTTAGCTTAAATCCAATTACAATGCTTTTATATAAAACATAAGTAGGCTTAAGATAAACAATTTATATCATGTTATGAAACCAGTTAATTTCTATTGCTTTTTGCTAGCTAAAATTTTTACTAACATATAAAATGATCTAGATTAGAGATAAAAATAAAAAGCTATTTATTTACTATAATAGACTAGATAGCCATATAAAATTCTGAGTTCAAAAATTTGTTGTAGAAATTACATTTGTGGATAAAGAAAATAATTTGTTTTAACTCTATAATATCATTTAATACTGTTAAACAGCCAAAAAGGTCATATTAGTTAAAATTTACTATAATAAAGCTGAACATATACTAGCAACTTTAGTTTATTATACTTTTTTTTCTTTATTGATTGACCCAATTTTTTTTTAAGTTAAATTTTTTTTTTTTAGTTTTAGCTATATAATAGCAATTCTGTAAATTATCAAAAGTATAGTAAAGGATGTTTTTTTTTTATTTGCTACCAGACATATATTATAAATAGGCTATAAAAAGTGATAGCAAAACAGCTGTTGAGGTTTTTTTCATATATAAAGAAAGATCTTTTTTCTTCATTTTTAATAAATAAAATTACAGCCAATATCTTTACAATTAACATAGATATTTATATAAAGTCAGATTGATTTCAAAATCATAAATTCTGTAAAGTTATTTAATAATGCCAAAAACTTTTATACATGGGTTAATATATTGATTATATAACACTGTTAAGTTTTTTACACTATATATGAGCTGTTTATTTAATAATTTTTTTTAAAATAAAGACAAAAATTTGATATGTTACGTATTATAATGATCAAAATTTTTGTTTAGATTTCATATCTAATAAAATTAGTATAGTAAATTGAAGCTTAATTAAAAAAATTATATTAATTTAACTTTAATGTAAAAGAAATGCAGTAATGCTTTAATTTTAAATTATTAAAATTTTTATAACAAAACTTATTATTAATTTTTTTATTTTTATTAAAAATCTACTAAGATGCCTTCCATTAAAAAAATACACTATGTTTGATAATTTTTATCTGTAGTCAATTAAGTTATTGCATTTTGTTTTGTACCTTTGTATTAAAACAAAACAAAAACAATAAACAGACATAAAGTATATTTGTATGCTCAACATAATTTAACTAAAAGGTTTAAGTAGATATTTGCTTACTATGTTTATTTTTGTTTTATAATAATAAAATATAGTAAGTTGTCAGTAAGGATTTTCTTAATTATTTTTTTTAGAAATTCTATAAATCTAAAATTTTATAAAAAAATTTTTAATAGCTATTATTTTATTAAAAATTAAATATACAAATAATTTATTTAAATGATATAAATTTTTACTTTAAAATAATAGCTACATTTCAATCTAGCTTAAAATTTTAATAAACAATCTTTGATAATAATTTTATAGGAGTTGATTTCAAAAAAATTAGGTACATCTTTTCTTAAAATAAAAATTTTTTATTTATACACTTTTACCAAATATTAAATATAGATGACCCCTAGTAAATTTAAAGCTGATGTCAACATCAATTAATCTATAACCAAAATAAAGTTAGGGCTGTTTAATGTATAGTTGACTACATGTATAAGTTTATTTTTTATATAACTAGATACCTATACTCCTATTATTTTTTAATTTACATCTAAAAAGCTTAGATTATACAATCTTTAATCCTGAGTTGTAAAATTTAAAAAATTTTCAATACTGCCCTATGCTACAAAATTACTTAAAAGCCCCTAAAGTTATAATATGACAAATGCTAAATTCTGTAATTAGCAATTTACTTATAAAAGAATGTTTAATTGGTTTTTTGTTGTTGCTTCTAACTGAGAAGCTTTCATTTTTTTTTAAAACAATACCTATTACATAATATTTGCTAGCCCTAATACATGCACTTACAAGATGGCTTCCACCTTAATATTGATAACAAGATGATGCACTTTTTTGACTTAAATCTTAAAAGATAAATTTTTTACTCTATATAATTTAAGCTAAGTATAGTAAGCTTTTAAATTGTAAACAGATAAAATAAAAATTTAGAAAGATTTTTACAACTATTGACTGTGGTAAGTTTTAGAATTCTAGAAAATTCTTTAACTATATATGAAAGTTTTTCTTAGACTATATTTTATCTAGTATTTAGATATAAAAAACGTAAATAGCTTATATTATTAAATTGATTAAATAGTTTTAAATTATTTAAACTCTTAAAAGCTGTAAATTTTTGTAATAACTAATTAAACTGCATTGACTTTAATTGGTTTAATCAATTAAAGTTAAAAACTTAAAAGATGATAATAACAACTTAGTGATACCCATGCTCTCTAACCTAACAAGTAACAAAAAAAATCATGCTAGTGAATATAATTTTAAGAGATGTAAATGTTTGCAAAAAAAAAAGGCTTTGCAGATGTTTGCAAACTTTGAGAGACTAAGAAATTTAAATTATAAAATTTTATAGAAATCTCTATATGCAAGTATACTAAATATAAAGAAGGGATTTTTAATTTTATAAGTAAGTATAAAAAGAGGCTACCAACTAAAGTAACAAAATTTTTTATTGATGTTAGCATAAGAAGATTACAGCACACAGGTATTGAATAAAATTAATAATTAAGCAATTTTTTCTATATGAAGTGTAAACACTGCTAAACCATTAGAGGCCTTTATCTATAATAGTTTAACATTTTTGATTGCATTTTAATAGACTATTATGTCACTAATACTTACACCTTGAAACTAGCGTTATGTTAAGAAAAATAATGGTTTAGTGTATATATATATCTTTGATATATTGTCAAAAACTTTTTACTGAGCCAAATTTTCTATTGAGACATTTTAACCTCCAAGACCATTATTTTGTAAAAAATTATATTAGTTCTTACAACAAATTTTTTTTTATCAAAAATCTTAAATCTAATTTGCAGAGGCATAATTTTACAAATTCATGTGCCTTAACTAAATTTGACCCAACCTAGCTAAAATTAAAGTCTGTGAGATCAGCTGGAGCAAAACTAAAAAAAATAAGTCTAATGTATTTTTTTACAACTTAAACTTACTAGATTTTAGACAAACTTAAATTAGATACAAAACTATAATTTGCTATGCTTTTTAGATATTTGACAATTATAAATTTGTTTAACATAAATATGTATTTTTTTTTTATTCTTTATAACACTTTATAGTATGAGATATGAGCATTTTATAAATTTTTAAGCAGTCCTCTAATTTAGGTTTATTTTTTGATTAGCTCATTGATCTAAGTTTTCACATGCTTTCTTTTTATATAGCCAGATTAAAACTTATAAGTTTGTTATAAATTGATTTTGTTGTCTTGTATAAATATTAATGCTTAGTATAGAATATTGTACAATGTCTATCTGCCTTAAAATACTAAATTTACTTTTATCATGTAATTTAAGAATATTATTTTATCAGATCAAACTACTGCTAATTAAAAAAAACTTATAAAATTAAAATTTTTTTTAAATATATATTTTAGACTTATTTTTAGTTGAAAATATCTACAAGCATTATAGCAAATATATAATTAGTAAGCATTCTTTGACTCTTTAGAAAACACAATATATTAGACACTAAGAAGGTTAATTTATTTTATATAATAATTTTATTTAATAAAAAAACATAATATTTTTCCAAAAAATTTACTTAGAAAAAAGTATAAATTTTTTTTCTTATTAGTAGACTAAAAGATATAGCACACTATATAGATTTATAAATAAGATTCTGATACTATTTTAGAAGTTATTAAGGCTTTTCGTAATTTAAAGCTTTTTTAACTAATTAACTTATAAAATATAGTTATTAATTTAATTTATATATTTTGGCTTTAGTAAAGTCTAAACATATTTTTTTTATAGTATTAAATAGCTATAAAAGTTTAGTTTATTATTATTTAATAATTAGAATTGATATAATTAAAAGAAAATACACTCAAAAGGTATAAAAAGAAGCTTAGATTGACAAATTAGACAGATAGTAATATATTTTTATAATTTGTATTTTTAACTAAAAACTAAGTTTTTAGTTAAAAGAATAATAAAAAATTATAAGAACTATACTAATTTGTTTAAATTGACATGAATATTAGTGAGAGATTTTATAGATCTTAGATAACAAATAATAAAATGGTAAAAACTATGTAAAACTAAAATTATCTCTATCTAAATATTGATAAAACTAAATTTTATCTTATAAGACAATATTAGAGTCACTATTTTTCATTTTAATAACCTTGATGATATATATACTAAATAGAGCTTTATTTTTAGAAAGTAAAAAATTTAAGTTACTAAAAGCATTAATACTTAAAGCTAGTCAGTATAGTTAAAGTTGAAAAAATTTAACCTGCAATGAGAAAATTAGGTCAAATAGAAAGTAAAGTAATTTACTTTTTTATATAGATAATATAAATAAAACATCATCATTTTTAAACTATTATAATTTGTAAAACAAATTTTGAAATAGAAATTTTCTATAATATTTAAACTTTAATACTAAGATAAATATAAATCAAAAAAAATTTTGGTCTTAAAGTTTTATAAATATTATTTTCTATCTTCATAAAGTGTTTATATATCTAATTACTAAGTATAATTCAAAATTACTTAAATATAACTACAATTTTGTTTATTATTTAATTTGTAATATTATAGTACCTTGTTTAACTAAAAACTAATGTTTTTCAAAGTGTGTGACCAGATTTGTAAATTACCAGAACTAAAACCTATCTTATTATCTTTTTCTTATTTTAATGGCCTTTAAGAAAGAACTCTGCCAAAAATTATTATTATGTTTTTTCTATTGTCTAACATTTTTTTTTATAATTTATAATAAATAAATATCATTTAATAAAATAGCTTACTTAAAACAGTTTATTATTTTAATTGTTTAGCTAAGCTATAAATTATAATTTTTTTATATAAATATATAGTTTAAAATTTTGAAATGCAAATATCGTTAGGTTTTAAAAGACAAATTTTTTTTTAAAATTTTTAATTATAAAAAACTCTTATAAATTATAAAAAGTTAAAAGCACACTTCTTAATTGATAAGATCTTATGTGATATAGATAAACTTAACTATAACTTTCTATATATCAAATCTAATTTAATTTTAAAATAAAACGCCAAAATACTTTTACTTTTATAAGTACAAACTTTATTTTTTTTTTTTAAAATATACTTTAATTTTATAATTTTAGTTATACTTTAAGTTAATGTTAAAAGAACACTTAATTACTAAAAAGCAAAGCAAAGCAGCTAGCACATAGACTTTTAAAATTATTTAAGTTTTTACATTGTTCTTATATACTTAATTCATAATTTTTTTTTAAAAAAACAACAATTAATAAATTATTTTAGAAAAAATTTAGATTTAAAAGAAGTAAAACGTAACAAAACATTAAAATTATTAGATAAAAAAAGTGACTGTTTATATAAGCTGCTAGATAAACCTGTGTTTATATACCACTTGCTTTACAAAAACAATTTAAGCATTAGCAACAACTTCAGATCTTACTATTTTAAAAATAAGAGTAATGACTAAAAGTTTTGTCAAAGTTAAATTTTATAATAAAAAATAACTCCATAAAAAAACAGATAATATAGTAAAAAGTGTAAAAAATTATTAGTTATGTTTTAAAAATCTATAAGTTGCTGTTTTTTAGAAGTTTAAGTTAAAATATAAGAAAAGGGCTAAAATAAAACCGATATTTTAGCTTTACATAGATGAAAGTTTTCTTTGTTAAACTTTTGTTAAAATTTTATTTGATGTTTGTATCTAAAAAGCAATAAAGTAACAATATTACTACAAATTAAAATCAAAAGTTTGTTAACAATGTTTTAATAAGTTAGTATCAATTAAAAAGTCCTATTTTTAGATAAAAGAATTCAGCAGACTAAAGTAAAAATATATGTGCTAAGGTTTTAGTTTAATTTAAATTATTAAGTTTTATCAAATTAACATATTTTATAATAAAATTTTATATTTATTAAACTATTGATGTAAGAAAATGTAGAACAAATTGCAACAAATATAAATATGCAAGTATAAAGCTACTTAAATATTAAGATTAAATTTTTTTTTTATTTTTTTAATTTTTACATCTAATATCTTTAAATATTAAATTAAAAATATTAATAAATACAAAATGATATGAATAATAGTTTTAAAAATAGGTTAGAAATATGACATCATTGAATTTAACCACTAAAATTAGAATAAAAAAACTTTTTTGTAGTTATTTATAGGATATTTGAATTTAATTTTAACTTAAATAAAAAAAACTTACTATTTAAGGCTAACATTTTTATTAAAATTAACTGCAGGCTATTTATATAATTGTGAAGAATTATAGAATAATTAATACTTAATTTTACTTAAAATAAAGTAAATCTTAAAGATCCTTAATTAGCTACCTTTTAGATAGGTTTTTTTGGTTCAAATGGTTCTTTATTATATATCAAGCTAGAGAGTTTTGACAGTTTTTATCAGTACTAAAATCATTAAAAAGCTATTAAATGTAAGTTTTATTTATATATTTCAATTACTTAGTATAAATTTTAGATGTTAAATAGATTTTGATAAAATCTAGGTTGTAGTAATTTTACTTAGATATCAAACATTAGCAAATTACTAATTTATTTAACAAATGCATTAACAATGAGTATTTCTACAATACATTGTCAAGCTTTTTAAAACTTAACAAGCTTACATTTATTTCTAAAGCTATATTTTTATTAATTACTCAAAATCATAAGTTTAATGAGGCTAAGCTATTACTACATAAACCACAAACTTTTTAAGTATTTATTTATCTTAATCTAAGTTATAAACATAATATAACTTAAAGATATTGCAATATCTCCCAATTTAATAACTTTGTCAATGTCTTAATTTAGTTATAAAGTAACTAGTGTTTATATGTTTTTAAAATTTTAGTAGACAATATAAACTTTATGAAAAGATAAGATATTAAATTATACTTAAAGATCTTATAGTAATTAATCCAGTTTAAGACCATTTTAAATCTTACTTTATAACTTTTAAAACCAAGTAAAATCAAATCTTAAGTATTTATGGTTTTTCTTAGCCAAGGACATTAAGTAAAACCCCTTCAATTAATCTAGTGCAATAAAAAGGTAATATAACTATATTTATTTTTTAGTTTGCTAAGTTTATATATACTTATCTAATAATCTTATAAGAATAAACTTATGCTAAATACTTTGTATTATAGCATATAGAAAATACATAATTATTGCTCTCTAAAGAGAACCACATAGATTTTAAAATTCTCATGAATAGTTTTTTTTTTCTGACTTAGCAATTTTATATAACTAAACTAAGGTAAAGTAAAATATTTATTCATTACCTTGTAGTTCTTTATTAGTAAGGTAATAAATTACTAAATATAAGGCTAAAATTGATTGCAACTTTAGTAAGCAACTAAAATTATCTACTTTAAAAATTTATGAAATTTGTACTAGATTTGATATATCTGCTTTCTTTTTCTTTATAATAAACTATAATTATGCAGTGCTGCAGAGTTATATAGTAGGTTATAGCAATTAGTTTTTTTTATGTTGGCAGCAATGATCTGCTTACTCCACTAGCTATACGTTTTGCTTGTTATATATACTTTGAATCTTTTTACATTTACCATAATTTATTATTTTATAATTTTTTTTTTGTATATTTTTTCTTCTAGCTGCATGTATAAACTTTTCAGTTGAAAAAAAAGGGTTTGAATAGCATTTTTTGATTTTTTCAACTATTATTAATTTAAGGCCAATACATGAATTAGATTTGTAACAAACTTTTGTTATGCTTATAAGAAATAGTATAAAATTTGATAGCAAGAATTATTTTTTATCAGCCAAAAACGAGTTTAATCCTGATACAACTTATTGCCTACTATTAAATACTTTATTAAATTTTTTAATTTTACCTTATATAAAGATAAATGCTAATATCTATATTCTTCTTTATTTCTACAAAAAGCTCAAAAACCTATATGTCTAAATTGGTTAATTATTGTTTTGCTAACATAAAATTTAATAATGTATATATTATTATACATATAAGACATAGTTTTTTTTTTTTAAAAAAAAGATTAAAGTTTAAAATTTTATAAAAAAAAAATTTAGTATAGAAAATAAGAGAGAAGCTATATAAAAGTTTTAGCAAGATCTACTCTATATTTTGCAGGGACAATGAATTAAACATCTTATTTATCCTTTATGGTAAAAGTATTTTAAGTTTTTTACTAACTGTACAGGGTTCTTTGCATAGTGTAGACAACTTAGCATTAAGACTTTGATTTTTGAATAATAGCAAATCAATTAAAACAGTTTTAATATGTTCACTGCTTAACAAAAGTTAATTGTATTTACTTACTTAATTAAAAAAACTTTTAACAAAAAAAGCATAATGAATTGTTCAAAAAAACCATCTATACATAAGAAAAAGTTTTAATTTTTTTTTATATTTTATCCGAGAAAATAAAGTGTAAGGGTGCAGGTTGTCTCATTGAAGATATAAGAAGGCAAGTAGCTAGCAAAAAAAGAAAAATACAGTTTAAGCCAAAGCTTCACAGTATAACAAAAAAATGACCATTTTTTAGAAATTATATGAAGTTAGTAATGATATTTTTGCATTAATTTTTTACAATAAAATGACCATAATCATTTAAATTATTAAAGTATATAGCAATTTTTCTATATTTTACTGAAAATAATTGGCTAGTTGATTTATTAGATTTTTATTTGTATTTATATTATAAATTTATTTATAATAAGAAACAAATAGTATTAAGAATTAATTTGACATCAAAATGTGATCTAAACTTCTTAGTTAATAAAGAAAGCCTAATATTAAAACTAATGCTATGGAAATAATTAGAGTATATAACTCTATATAGATACTAGTGCTAAGCCATTTATACTTTAGTAATTTTTTTAGTTTAAAGTAAATTTTTTTTACTAAAAAAAGACAATATATAATAAAGCCTTAAACATATAAATTTAAATATCAGTGATATTTATTCAATCATAGTCTCAAACTTTTTTTTTGCTACTTAACCTTAAATATAAAAGATAGATTCAATTTAAAATCTAACAATATAATTTGATTCTTAAAAGGCTTTTATCTGCTTTTAAAAGAATCTTGTTTATTAACTTTGTTGTCTTTAAAAAATATTTTAATAATATCTGAAAACTAATAAAGGTTTGTATACTCATTTTTATGCACTAAAGCTTAAACATGATCAGTCTATTTATTACAAATACAATTATAAATAACAAGACAGTTGTTTAGTAATTTAAGTTAAAAGCTTAATAATAAAGCTATATTATAAGCCTGCTACCTAGTTGACCATTGAGAAACAAGTAAGTTAATTTTAAAACTTTTAGATAATATAAAATTAATTAGATCTAAATTTAACAAGCAAAAAAACTAAAAGTTTTTTTACATTTGGTTTAAATCAAGAATCTTTACAGTTTGATTATATGTGCTTTTTAAATAGCAAAAAGTAGTATGTGTAAGATAATTTTTCTACCCCTTTTTAATTATAGTTTCCAATGATGGTAGTTGAACTAAAACATTTTATAACAAAATTGCTTACCAAGTCTGATTAGATAAAGAGTCAACTGCTAATAGAGCATTTTAAAACATTTTTAAATACTATCTATAAAGTTAGTAAGACTTTCTTTTTAGCTAACTTATATAATTAAAATTTTATCTAAGCTTAAGCTGCAAATTTTAGTCTAATACAAAAAACTCTTTGACTATAACTAAATTTTAGAATTATTTATGCTCTTTTTGATCCTTATGAAAATGATTTTTTTTCAGCCAAAAGTATTTTGTACTTTATAATTTATTTAAAAATGTTAAGTTAATAAAAACTAAAGACTTTAACTCTTATTAGCAAAAAATTGGCCTAGAAAACTGATTTACTTTATAAGAAACATACTAAATGCTCATTTTTTTTGGAGAATACTTGACTGTCTAAGGGTAAAATAAGTTGCAACATATTATTTTATAGTAGTCTACCTTAAGTATAGATAGTTGCAATGTAAGTAGAGCAAATCTATTACTACTTTTTGGTTTACAAATTTGTTTAACAACTTATTGTATATTTTTTCTGTCAAAAAATTTAATTATAAAAAATAATATGAATCAGTAGTTTTTAAAATGTTTGTATGATATTGACTATTGCCAATATAAGGCGCTGCGCCTCACTTTTTTTTAATTTTTTAAGGTACAACGGCTCATAGTTCTTAGACAATAGAAATCACTCTTACTTAATTAGATAATTTTAAGGTGCATTGCCTCAATATTCTCTAGATTTTAATGTGGCATCATATTTTTTATTTATCATAAAACTAAAATAATAATAATTATCAACCACCAAAAATATTAAATTAAAGTAGGTGCAAAAGCTTACTTTCTGTTCAGCTTCACAGCGCAATGTCTTATTTTATTAAAAAAATAGAGAACTTATACAAAATATTACTAAATAAACTGATTGAAAAATGAAGTGCACATCATTTAGTTTATTAGCAAATCAGGCGCCTTGCTTTACACATTAAAGTTTAAAATTAAAGTTTTAGCACCTTACATAATAATATTTAATTGTGGTGAGGTGCCTTACATTTTTTGTAAATTTAATTATAATGGTGCACTTTAAAATTTCACTTTTTTAGCTAAAACATTGATTAATATACATTAAATCAGCACATTACAAACTGAAAGCCTTTTTTTTAAATATAAAAACTCACAAATGTGGGTTTTTTTACAAATTAAAAATTTTTAGACTGTTTCTAAAATTAGTATTACCTGCTACAGACCTTTTCTTAATAGTATTTCTAAAATAAGACTTTTTTAAAAAAAAATACTATCATATAATACTATCATCTCACTTTACTTTATGTTTTAAGTTTATTGAACTTAAATTTATATTATATTATAGAATTTTTAGCACTACTATTTTAAAACTGGAATTAGTTGCGCTCAACTAGATACAACTTAATTATATTTACAATTTATAAATCTCCTGGAGAACCTGACATCTACACAAAAGATATAGCCAGTCCTTATACTCCTTTAATATTCTTCTAGTCCAGTATAACAAAACAAAGACATAAAGAAACTGTACTAAAACTTTTTAATAATATATATGCCATTGCTAGTATCAATTTAATGCTAAAGGTAGTTAGTACAATGAAATTAGTCAAGAGTAGTTTTTTTGATCTTAAACTTTATTTTATATAAAAACATAATTTTAAAAAATATAAGTCAAAAATATTTAGCTTTATTCTATAGTTTTAACACAAAACTTAAGAAGCTCTTTAAAGCTGTTAGCTTAGTTAGTCTATCTTTGCAATTATATTATTTTGTTTATATATAAGCAGCTTTTTAACTCTTAGTAAGCCAATAAAACATATACTCTAATTTGTATGTGTTAAATCTTGTTTGCAGGTTCTAAATTTTTTGTTTAATGCATAATAATATATGAAATTAGATCAAAATACAGTAGTTATTTATTAAAAGGTTCATTTTTGAATATCATTGAAAGTATTATATTTAAAATACAATTTTCTTTTGATAGAATATGATTTACTTAGATATCAAGATAAAAGAGGTGAAACAGAAGTATAGAGAAATTTTTTTTATACCTTTTTAAACATGTATAAATTATCCTTTTTTAGTTTCTAGTGTTACTATATATATGCTATGTTAAAATTATTAAAATTATTAAATTCTAGGTTTATGTCAAAAGTATAGTTAAAATTGCCGTTACTATAACTAAGAATCATAGTTTTCTTTAAGATTAATCCAATAGGTTATAATTTTTATTTTGCAAGTATTTGCATAAAAGCTTACAATTAAATAGAGTAAGACTATAGCTAACATAGCCGAAATTTTATTTTACTTAGCTCATTGTCTATTTTTAAATTCTCTTGATTTGTAAACTCCTAAATAGAAGTACTATCTATAGTTTTACAAACTCTTGGGATTTCTTTTTTTACTTTGCTCCTTGAAATGCACAAAAAATTATAATTTATTTTCTGAGATATATTAGCTGATAGAATAATGAAGTACTTATCAATTTTTACCTAGTAAAACTAATAAGATAGCAATTCAGCTAAACTTTTAGTCAAACAAATATTAGCTCAGAAAGATTGTCTTGTATTGAAAATAAGAAACTAAATTAGATGGTATAATTGAGTTTTATTGTTATTTAAATAAGAATAAAAGTAAACATTTGCTTGTTTTTTGCTATTAGCCTAACAAAACCTTTAAGTGTTTTATTTATCAAACCTTCTGAATATTACGCTTATCTTAAGAGCCTTTATTGTTACTGAAATCTATTTTAATTCATTTTGATAATACTTTTTATGAATTAATTTTAAACAAATAAGCTCCTTTATAGACTTTATATTTATGTAAATATCAAATTTTATTTTTTTAGACATAGACATAATAAGAGCATAGATATATAATCTAAAATTAGTGATTAATTTGTCTAAATTTAACAAATTTACAAACAAAATCACTTAGAAAACTTATATTTTTTCATAGATATTCTAAAGTAATACAACAATTAAATGATTTTTTTTATACAACTGTAGTTAATAAAACTTTTTTACTATAATATCTATATCTAATTACTTGTAACATTAAATTATAAAATCATATGACTAAGACCTTTATTTTTTGCTTAGTAATCTATTATGTAGTATTATAATATATCTATTTTTTTAGTTTCTTGATAAAAGTTTTTATTAAATTTAAGTCATTACTCATAAAATAAAACTTATTTAAACCTTTTTTAACTTAGAAAATATAAATATTTTAGTTATTTTTTTCCACCAATTTGGCATGGCTTAAAACAAATATGTATATTACTATTAGTTTATCATGTTCCTTTAGAGTTAAATTAGACAAAAATAAATCTTAAAGATAAAAAAAACTCTACTGTTACTTTTTTGCAATCAAAGCAACATGTAAATGTTAGCATATAACAATAACTAAAAATACTTTTGAATTGAGCTTTTATCACAATAATAGTATGACTTATATTGTTTAAAAATTTCTAAAAATTTAAGAATTTAAAAAATTTAAATTCTTATTTTAAAAAAGTTTAGAACTATAAACATTATGGATAGCAAAAACCTTGTTTCACCATGTAAAGCCATTCTATTTTTAATGTACTAAATTTTTTATTATTTTCCAGTCCTTTAGTGATCTAGTTTTTATAATTTATGATTGTTTAGTGTAAGATATAAATTTACAATTTGACTTTTTCTAGTGTAATATGTAAAAAGTTTCCATTTGTAGCAATACTTGTATTTAAAAAACTTAATTATAATTCTTAAAAAATAATTTTTTTTATGTTTAGTTTGTGATGGGAACTTATGTCTGTATAATATGTAGTTAAAAAAGATATAATTTTTTTTTTCATATTAACATTTTTAAATCATTTTTTACTCTATAGAACAATCTACTCACTATTATTATAGTAACAAGTCACACCATAATTTTTTATCTATACAAAAGTTCATATTTTATTAACATAAATAATATTATTAATACTTTAAATGTTTTTGATTGTCATTAGCTATTAGCTTTTTTAGTAAATTTACACATATTATAATTTTTTTTTGTTTTTGTCTGAAAACATACTAAGCCTATATTGATATTTAATTTTTTTATAATGGTTTTAGAAGCTTAAATTTAATTTTTTTTTATTGGAATTGTTTTATCTCAACAAACATATGTATTAAAATTATAACAGCATTTAGCTTAAACTTTTTAAATTTATTTATAAACTTTAATAGCAAATTTTTTGCATAATCAGCTTAAGATTACATTGACCTATATTATATATACATCTAACAATATTCATAAATTTATACTTTATCTATTAATAAGATTTATATATGCCATGTTTACCTAAAAATAAATCTTAATAAAAATAATCAGTGATATAAAAGGTAATACATAGACATATAAAGTATAATGACACACTACCTTTAATATATATAAATTTATTTAGTTTAAACTAATTATATTTAAAACTTCAAGAGTCTATAAATATTGCTTACAGTAAACTAAACCTTAAGTTTGTATTTACTTTTACTTGTTTATCAATGCTGCTTGCCACTTATAAAGATAAAAGTTATAATGTCAAAGGTCATTTAATTTTAACTAATAAAGTACTTTTGCTTCCATCAGAAAGGATATATGCAGAGAGACACCTCATATCATGCTTGTTTCTATATGATGTGTTTTTCTATTATATAACATGATTAAACACAAATTAGCAAAAAAATAGATTTTAAAATAGTAGTTTTTAAGTAAAAACCTTAAGCATTTGTATTTTATTTATTTAAAATTGCAATTAATACCTTTTCTTGGTTTATTTAAGTTTTTAGTTTTCATCAAAGTGTTTATAATTTTTTTTTATCTATAAAACAATTTTTTAAACACCAAGAAAATTGCAAATTAAGCTATTCTAGTACTAAACTCTTTTTAAATATAGTGTATTTAAAGACAAAATTATAACTATGACACTTTTTTAAAAAGCAAAGCTAGAATGTTATTAATTAAATTAGTTAAATACTTAAGAATGCACCTAGGTTTTTATCCTTGTCAGGGTTTTTTATTATATAACTCTAATAACTTGTTTGCTATGATCTAAAATGAGCAAAATTACTTTGTCTTATATTTTTGTTTAGTTAGGTCAAAGCAGAACCTTGCTTTTAACATCTTACTATTAGTTATTAAGTAATATGCACTAGTATATAACATTAGATTTACTATTATTGTTAACATATACTTTTACTAAAAATTTACCTTATCTAATATAATATACAGTTGAAGCTGCAAACCATTTTAATCTTAAAACAATAACACTTTATTAATCTAAATTACTAGCTTATATTATTAAATAGCTATAATTATAGCTCAGTATAAATTTTTTTAATTAAAGTTATTTAATTTTTAAATAAAGTAAACCAGATTTTAGATTTTTTTTTGTGATATTTATAAAGAACTTAGACAAGAATGAACTTGGTTAGTATAGTAAGCAAAACATTTACCTAATTTCTTTACAAATTAACTAAAAAAATTGGCCTGATCAAACAATTGATAATTAGAAGATATTTAGGCTAAGTACTTTTATATTTGTTAATTATAAAGATTTGAAAGATATTTTGTTTTTAGAAAAATTATTTATATCTGTAAATAGTTTCTTAATGTTTTTTTACAGTTATCAAATATATAACTTTTAAAAGTAGTATAGATTGTTTAACTTTGTAATTAGTAAATTAAAAAAATACTATAGTAATTAGATTTATACAGATTAGATTAAAAGACAAGCAAAAAATTTTTTAAGCAATAAAAATTAATAAGCTTTTAGTTACATATTTTGCTTTTTTTAAGTAATTTAATAGATGGTGCAAAAAACAAATTTAATTACAAAGTCTGGCTATAACGTTTAAAAATCTATAGCTTTGTTTTAGAAAAATTTACAAAAGGTAAAATCACCAGATAGGGCAAAAGTTAATATTTTTTTAACCAAAAAACTTTAAAATAAAAATTTTTCTCCTTAAATTTTATCTAAAAGGTGTCTCTAGTGTTTTTTTTTGTATTTAAAAATATTAGACAGAAATTACTTAAAATTTTATCATGTGTTAAACAGATATTTAAGCAACTTTAAAATATAATTACAATATGAAAATTATTGTTAGCAATAGCTGTATTTTTTTTTATATAAATTAGGTCAGTACATTTATAGCTAGCCTTCTAATCTGATTTAAAACTTCAAAAAAGTGTTATGTTCAAGTCTAATAAGTTAAGAAAAAATATTTTTAAAGTGTCATACTTCTTTAATAAACAAATGATCTTAGATAGACTTTGCTTATATACTTCATCTTATTTTAAATAATGATTGTAAATTCCTTTAACATCATTACCTTTATACTGTTAAAAACTTTTGCTCTTTTGTCTCTTTAAAACACAGTATAAAACAAAATATAGTATTATGCTGAAGAAACTAAACTATTTTAAGCAGGAAAATTTAGTCTCTTTTGCTTTTGTAAAACTTTTACTGCATGTAAATTAACCAGAGTTAGCATCTTTTCTTTATAACAATTGTTTTTTTAGTAAATTTTAACATTATTTTGCTAAATTTACTTATATTTGCAATTAAAAAA
>CALNHX010012328.1:0-25867 GCA_940337035.1 Agriotes lineatus
TATTTTGCCGGCTGGTAACTATCGGTCTAATGGGCTAACTAGTCGCGAGGGTCGGGGTTCCAACTACGCTGAAAAGAACACTAAACGAAATACGAAGAGAATGGGCGCCAGGTCCTCGACATCGAATCATCCTTGTGCCGGACCGTTCACAAGGTCGCAGATAAGTCCAGCAGATCAAACAAAATCAAAGCAACGACCAATCAAAATATCACAGCTTTATTAATATTGTTACTATAGTGCCAGAAATACCCACACACAAAAACAAGTACAACAATATATATATATATCAAGGCAAGCTATGACAGAACAAACACTTTAAAATAATTAGTTGGGCGCGGCATAAGCAATTAAATTTTATCACCCTGTAACGGCGTTTCGCGAATATGAAGAAAGCATTAACAATAATCTAGCTAAATAAATAAATAGTCTGCACGCATCCCGTGAGGCAGGGTGTGGCAGAAGAGAGCTATCCAAGCAATCAGCTGACGTCTAACCCCGAGTGCCAGCTCAAAATGGCTCTATAATAATACTCAAAATTTCTACGAAGCGAAAACACTGACGATTATATATGCCCATATAAATTCAAGGTAGTTTTCTATTGCAAAGACATCAGGTAAGTCAATGAACGCACCAAAATCTACTTGAATATGCCCTTTACATTGTTAAACATATTTAGAATCGCGAAAACAAATCACGGAAGCTTGAAATCGAACAAAAGGGTACCGCGTTCGGTTCCCTAGACACAGCCGTTAATTTAGTACTATCAAGTTTACATACAAGCAAATGGCGGATAATGAACTACGTAATAAAGGGGTTAGTTTACCTCAGCCCCGGCCGGCTAACACGTCTAGAACGTACTACCGGGTAAGTAAATCAATCTAATCAAATAACAAATTACGCAAATAAAGCACACAGAGCATAATACACAAAATACCATAATCGAAATTCTAAAAAGGCATACCTACAAGCCAAATCGAGAAACAATACATATCTACATTGCTTTAAAAACCTCTCAGGTACCCACGGCACGTGGTGCAGAGCTGGTGGACGTAGCAACCAGAAGACGGCCTCGTAACGGGCAGCAGACGAGCTTCGTTAGGTGCAATGAGGCGATCGCAGAGGAATAGATGAGCGGCACGCCGGCTCGTCGAGGCTCCATCAGTCCCAGGTAGAATAAACCACACCAAAACTCCAAGCGATAACACCCAGTTCGCAGGGCGCAGAGGAAAAATTCAATTTCCATGGCTTACAATTAAAGCCCATAACACATTTCCTTGTCGTAAAATTAATTGGCTAAAAATTACAAATTTCCAGATAAACAACCACGCCGACGAAAAGAAATCGTAACTAACCTGCGAATGGTGACGAACAGCCCACGCCTCGTTCGATCGGAGAAAAGCCCATCAAAACCGCAACTAAAGCGAAGGGAACGCTGGCAGCAACTCACAAAGGCTTCCAGAACGTTCCAAAGGGCGCCTTGCCTCAAAATCCCTCAAGACTACGAGGTCGGCTATTACCAAAGCCAGCGAAGCCAAAGGCCCCTAGGGCACAAACTTCAACGAACGAATCGATGGAAAAGAATGGAATGCAAATTGGCCAGAGCAGTTCACAATCCCAGGTTATCAATGTCAAAGTCAAATTCGAAAAAAGGAAAAAAACTGTAGGTGTAGATTGTATGTGCAAAACTGATAACAAAAACTGTTCCTTTTAATTCAGAATTGAGGCTGAAGGTATTTGGGTTGCCTAACCATAGATGAAATGCTGGATATTTAGAGAATAAAAGTAAATTGTCAAATCTGACTAATTATTTCAATTAATAAATCGGAAAAGTGACAAAATGAGCATAACAATGTTTTGTTTTGTTGTTTAGTCTATACAAATAATCGTCAAAAGCTTAGGATATTTCGACAAGTACAGTGCGCCAGCGTAGCTCAATGGTTAGAGCATCGGACTGCGGTGCGGAAGTCTGGAGTTCAAATCCCAGATCGATGCCTGGCGGGCGGTCTACCCAGTCGCTTTAAATAATTGGGGACCTGCGTTCGAAAGAACAAGGGGTAATAATGCGGTTGTCTAATGCGTGATGCTCACCACATCACCACGTGTCATGAATTTGACACGCGACATCCGGGTGTAAGAGCGAGGATACTGAAGCTCTGACCTTCCGCCTTGCAGGCCAAGCTCCTTCATGGGGTGTTAGTGCCTCACCATTATTATTATTATAACACAAGTACTTTTCCTTACATTGTTAAATGTTTGTTTTATGTCCTGATAGTTACCTTTATGATTGTTTTATGTCCTGATAGTTAGTTACCTGTCTTGGATGACTTCAAATTTAATATTTTATTCAGAATAATTGAAAATATTTCAGAATAAATTTGCATAGTTCAGCACTAGAATCTGGTGAACTAATAAGAAATTAAAACTCGATTATATTAGTGAAAATGCTCGGGTCTCAAGAACCTGATTTGTTATTACATTGTAGTTTTCAATTTGGTTTTCTATAATTCAAAATTATTGATCTGCATCACCCACGAAAACCGCTCAAGAGCGGGGTATAGGAAATTTCATCTTTCATAAAAAGTAGTGCAAATAAAACACAAAGTACTTATAGAATTGGGCTATTATTAATTATTACATACCAACCGTGGGATGTTTAACTCAATCGAGACTGTATTATGATACAGTTCAGTTCAGTGATCGAGACCCACCTGCTGGATCTTCGTGTTCTATGAACACTACGCATTTGTATACTGTTTTATTTTAATTATATCCGGTTTATTGTACTCGCGTTGCAAGAGTACACCGGATTTTAAAAAATTTGCAAGGTATATGTTGCCTAGCTGTTTGTAAGGTTGCATAACCACACATATCGCTTTCATTATGTTCGTATATTGTGATTATTCAGTATGCAAGAGGTATAAGGGAGGGCCATCTGTTGCTACTTTATTGTAACATGGAATGGTTTCGAAAAGAAATCGTATTCATTGCGGTTATGATTTGAGCCAATAAATTGAAAAATAATTTTACGTTGGACCAGTCTGTGGTATTTATTTATTGCAACTAACCACACAGGTATTACGTAAAGAATATCCAGAAAAACAGTTAATATAGAATGGTGTAAAGAATTGACAAAAAACCCATTTTGGCGTTCTTTCAGCAGTCTAAAAATGTTAAGTATTATAAAAGGCATTCATAATTTTTTGGTGAACTGCCGGAAAACTATATTTTTTGGTTGAGGAATACATTGTGCCAGTGGCCTAGATAGCTTTATTAGCTTTTTTTCTGGGAAGCATCCAACTATATTATCATGGAGAAAGTCCACGTTTAATTTCAATACAGTTGCCGAAAATTAAATATTCCAGGTATTCAAGAATTTTAAAAATCTGGTGTGACACACCTACACAACTTCCTTTTACGGTGATTTTATAATTAGCCAAACATTTGATTTTTTACTTTTAAGCATTTTTCAAAAATTTTCAAAATTACAAATTCTACAGAAACCGTACAAAATAGAGCGTTAGTTCAAGAGACAAATTTTCTCAAAAATTTTAAGCTAAATTCGAAAATTTAATCATATACCGGGTGTTCTATTTAAAAATAGGAGTTCGTAAAAAAATGGAAAAAACAAAAGAAACCCATTTTAGAGGCATTCAACTGGAAAATCACCTATCTCACATCAATACACATTAAAAATGTAAAGTTTGAAAAAACTCGTTATAACCGTTTTTGAAAAAATCGAAAAAAAACTGAAAAATCACAAGATTAAACACCATACTTCCGGTTATGCGATTTTCTTCAAAAGCTTGCTGTCGCATCTAGATAGTACACAAAACTTATATATGAAGTCTCAACGCCAAACCTTTTTTCGTTTTTGAGATATTCTGTTCACAGACACACAGATAGACAGACAGACAGACCAATGAACAAACACGTGCTTTTTGGGTTCAGGGGACTCTAAAACATGAAGATCTGTTGAAAACTCAATTTCGAATTTTTGGGCTGAATCTAATACTTCGTTTATCATAAACGGAAGTAAAAATAAGTTCAGACAAGAAATCTGGTGTGATACACACACATCTTCCATTTACAGTGATCTTATAATTAGCCAAAAATTTGATTTTTAATTTTTAAGTATTTGTCAAAAAAAATGTAAAAATTACAGTTTCTACAGAAACCGTACAAAATAGGGCGTTAGTTGAAGAGACAAATTTTCTCTAAAATGTTAAGCTAAATTCAAAAATGTAATAATATATCCACAGCCAGTCTTATAAAGGCCACTAATCTGACGTTAACTTTAATTCCCTGTTAAAATAAACAAAAGGGCATCAAAACGTTAGTGCTTATGATGTTTTATTCATTAGTAAACAAATTTTGATGTGATTTTGTTTAGTTTAACAGCCAATTAAAGTTAACGTCAGATTAGTAGCCTTTATAAGACTGGCTGCCCCAGTGTTCTATTTAAAATAGGGGTAATAGAAAAAAGAAAAAAAGAAACCCATTTTAGAGGTATTCAACTGAAAAATCACCTATCTCACATCAATACACATTAAAATGTAAAGTTTGAAAAAAATCGTTATAGCCGTTTTTGAAAAAATCGAAAAAAACTGAAAAATCACAAGATTAAACACCATACTTCCGGTTATGCGATTTTCTTCAAAAGCTTGCTGTCGCATCTAGATAGTACAGAAAACTTATATATGAAGTCTCAACGCCACACCTCTTTTCGTTTTTGAGATATTCTGTTCACAGACACACAGACAGACAGACAGACAGACCAATGAACAAAAACATGCTTGTTAAGTTCAGGGGACTCTAAAACATGAAGATCTGTTGCAAACTCAATTTCGAATTTTTGGGGTATATCCAATACTTTCTTTATCGTAAAAGGAAGTAAAAATAAATTGCAGTTATTTGATTCTTGAAGTGTACGTTTTTGACCGAGTGCATCTGGTGTCAATTGACAATTTAAAAGTGTGGCGACAGGGTCCTGATTGCACTGTAACTGGCTCTACCTCGCTCAAGATGAAAACTCCGAATAAGGTTGTAAAAATAAACGTGTCAAGATGGGACATTATTTGAAAAACCTAGTAATATTGTTTCGCACCAAGACTGTACGCGATAGGAAGGACTGCATATAATCAATTAGAAAATATTCTAATCCCAGAAAACAACTCCAAATACATAACGGCACACTCTCCGAGTTAGGTCGTGCACAACATACATATAAGTAACGCAAAATCACGAAATTGGTCTACGTAGGAAACATACGCAGTCGGATTCCAGCCAAAGGACTGAAACTAGAGTGCACAAACACACCGATAGTGCAATTAATAATCAACCAACAGACAGAAAATGATTAACCAACGCACTTTTGACTTTGGGTTATGCGATTTTCTTCAAAAGCTTGCTGTTGCATCTAGATAGTACACAAAACTTATATATGAAGTTTCAACGCCATACCTCTTTTCGTTTTTGAGATATTCTGTTTACAGACAGACACACAGACACACACACAGACAGACAGATACACAGGCCAATAAACAAAAATATGTTTTTTGGTTTCAGAGGACTCGAAAACGTGAAGATCTGTTGAAAACTTAATTTCGAATTTTTAGAGTGAATCCAATACTACAAAAATTAGATTTAAAAAAATCTGTAAATGGCTTTCACAGAACTTCCCTCGTAAGTGGACATTGTGACACTAACAATCAAATTAAGCTAGGGGTAAAAATATATTCACGTTTCTAATAAATTACATACACTTTCAAATAGAAAAACATTACCGCTAGTCGAATTCGAAGGGCAGGCGGCTGCGTATGCGATACCAACGTTTTGTGAGATATTGCAAGCGAATGGGCTATCCCTACATTTCCTACAGAGCACTTCTTGTGTGCGTGTGTCCCGGCTGCCTTAAATAGAAACTTTTTTCGTTGACACCCCTTTCTGCTTTACAGCATTTACGCTTTATCTGTTGGGTTCAATTTTTGTCAAGAGTAAAGTCTAAACTATATGCAAATTATTACTTTCATGTATATCAGTCAAAGTAAAAATAAACAAGTGGACGTTGTGATACTAAATAATTTTTTAAAAATCTAAGGAAACTAGGTGTAAAAATATGTTCACGTTTCTAATAATCGCCTGCGAACGAGTCTGCTCATTTATTTCATTATTCGCTGGTAGGTAGCGTTTAACTTAACGCACTTATTCGTTGCCCTTTTTTTATATCCTGTATCGGTTGTATCCCATTTTTGGCAAGGATAAAGCCTGCGCTATGTGCAGATTATTAATTCTATATATTTCTCTGTTAAAGCAAAAATTAACAATACTTTATTTTAAGGTGCTCACCTTGTATATATTTGTCTAACATTTTTTCGGTTTCATGCCAGGTGTATGCAAAATATAGTCTTCCTCTAACTAATAGTTTTTGAGTTATACCGCCAACAGACAGACAGACGGAATTGAGAAAACCTGTTTTTCTTCATCTAGGGACCCTAAAACGTGAAGACAGGGGCGCGCCGCCCCAGTGTGCGGTGTGTGCACCGCACACGGGCAACAGTCCGTTTAGGGGCAACACGATGGGAATTCGATATGTTTTATTCTTCTATTAGTGAGTCTCCCTATCTAATAAAAATTATCAAAGAGTGAAAAATAAAATTTCATGCCTACCGAGTTGATTATGTAAACCTATCCGTCTTATCTTGATAAACGCGATCACACACCCGAAAACTTTGTAAATAAATATTAAGCACGTACGAATCATTAAAACGATTATTTATTACTGTTTTGGCTGCAGCAATTCGATTTATTTTTAGTTCTATTTCTCTTAGGGAGAAAATAACATTTTCGGGTTCATTCTCATTTCCGCATTCAAGTGATAAAGTGTGCAAGTTGTGTTGAGTGTTGCAATAGAAGTACTACGGGACAAAAGCGAAACATGTAAGTAATCAAATAATTTTCAATTTTTTAATTCTTTTTATTCGGGGCTGAAATTCGTTTTGATTTTTTTCTCATTTCTTTACTTTGTTATGCTTTCAGACATTTAATTACTGCAGCTGAACAATGCCTAGAAAACAAGAATCTGGTTATCAACATAGAAAAAAGCAACTAGAAAAACGGAAAAATGTAGAAAAACAAGCTGGGGCATTAGAAAAATATTTGAAATTACAACACCCGCAACCATCTACATCTACTAGTGGAGCCGAGCAAGAGTCCTCTGAAGACATTGAAGAAAAAACTGAGGAGCAGTTAGAAGAGGGAGAAGAGGAAATTCCAGAACATCTCCGGCCATCTACATCTACCAGTCAAGCCCAGCAACAACCGTCTGAAGACATTGCAGAAAAAACTGAGCAAGAATTAGGAGACGGACAAGAGGAAATTCATCAGCATGTAACAGCCCTTTTCCCACCCGAACTTGCCGAAGATATAATAAGTGATGATCCTGGTATGTGGCCAGATAATTTATAAAATAACTCTATTCAAATCTTGGTACAAAATCAACCTAAACAAGTAAAAAAACGTAACTATCCTGCCGATGAGAAGGGACGCAAATTTTCTGACGTATATTATTATAGGACATTGCCAAATGGCGAGAAATGCGAAAGACATTGGTTATTGTACTCGGTATTGAAAAATTCAGTTTTTTGTTTTTGTTGTAAATTATTTACAGAGAGCATAAGCCATACTTTAGTCACTGAAGGTTCAGCTGGCTGGCAACATTTATCGTTGATATTATCCAGGCATGAAAAAAGTTCAATACACATTAAAAATTGCAACAAATGGATAAAACTAGCAAAAGCATTTAAGACCCAAACAACTGTAGACAAGATTCAACAAGAAGTTTATAACATTGAAAAAAAAACATTGGTATGACGTGATAGAACGAATTATATACTTTATACAATTTTTGGCTCGTCAAAATCTCGCGTTTCGTGGAAAATCAAATAAACTTTTTGATGCCAATAACGGGAAGTTTTTAAAACTTGTTGAAATGGTGTCTAAATTCGATACTACTATGTCGGCCCACGTAAGACGAATTAAAACTTCAAAAAGTTGGAAATATATGCCCACTTATCTGGGCGACAAAATTCAGAACGAAATCCTAAATTTATTGTCAAATGAAATAAAAGAATCTATTTTGGGAATGGTACAAGAGTCAAAATATTTCTCTTTAATATTAGACTGCACACCCGATGCTAGTCACACGGAACAATTAACGATAATCATTCGTTTCGTAAAACTAAACACCACATCTAGAAAGGTAAAAGTCTATGAACATTTCTTAGATTTTTGCCCTATTACAAATTCGACAGGTGAAGGGTTAAGTGAATTTGTTATAGCAAAATTGGAGGATCTAAATTTGAACATTTACAACATGCGTGGTCAAGGTTATGACAATGGAGCGAATATGAGAGGGGTTCACAACGGTTTACAGCGAAAAATTTTAAACATCAATCCTCGTGCCTTTTTCGTGCCTTGTTCAGCACACAGTCTGAACCTTGTAGTTAATGACGCTGCAAAAATCAATTTCGAAACTGTTGATTTTTTTAATACAGTTCAAGAGCTGTTTGTATTTTTTTCTTCGTCCACACAAAGATGGAGAGTTATAGAAACTCACATACAAAGTTTAACATTAAAGCCTATATTGCAAACAAGGTGGGAGAGTAGAATTGATGCAGTTTTACCTTTGCGATTTCAACTTCCTGAAATTCACGACGCATTACTAGATATTGTAGAAGATTCAAATAAAGATTCTACTACGCGCCATCAAGCCAAGTGTTTAGCAGCCAAAATTCAATCTTTTAAATTTATTTGCTGTATTGCAGTTTGGCATGAAATTTTGTCAAAAATTAATGTTGTAAGTAAAATGATTCAACAACCAACGTTAAATCTTGGAATATGTTTGGACTTAATAAATAATCTCATCACATTTTTTCAAACAAAACGTAGCGATGAAGGTTTTTCCGACTGTATATATACTGCAAAACAAATAGCTGAAGAGATGGAGGTAGAACCAAAATTTCTCGATAATTTCACTGTGCGACGAAGAAAAAAGAAAACCCAATTTCAGTATGAACATTCAGATGAAAGTGTGCATACTCCCGAATTAAATTTCAAAATTAATTTTTATTTGATTGTAATAGACACGGCTTTAAGTTCCTTAAATAATAGATTTGACCTACTAAAAGAACACAGTAGCGTGTTTAATTTTCTTTATAATGTGCACGGTTTAAAAGAAGTTGAAGATGAAGCCATTTTAAATAACTGCAAAGACCTACAACTAAAACTGTCTGACAGTAGTAGAAATGAAACGGACATTGATGCCCTAGAACTTTACCAAGAAATAAATGTTTTGAAGTATATGCTAAGACCTAGTATGACTGCGTTTAACGTACTGGAATATATTTTAGAAAACAGTTTATGCACTACGTTTCCTAACACTGTGATTGCGCTAAGAATTTTACTAACTTTGCCTGTATCAGTAGCATCAGGCGAACGATCATTTTCAAAACTCAAAATTATAAAAAATTATTTGAGAACCACCATGACCCAAACCAGACTGGTCAATATGGCTACAATTTCAATAGAACATGAACATGCCGAGCAACTACAACTTCATGAATTTATAAAAAAAAATCGGAAAGAAAAACCAGGCGCGTTGAGTTCCTGTAAATACTTAGATTTATTCTAATCATATGTTTGTACCTATATTTACTGTTATTTTGTTAAAAGTTCAGCCATTTTATTTATGTATTAAACTTCTTAAGGTTTGTTATAAACTTTTTTTCTTTTGTATTTTATTTTATATTTTTATTCTGTATTTAAATATAGGAAATTTCTTTGTGAGTTTGAAGTTTTTTTTACTTTTGAAAGTACTACTAGAGTTAGGGGCAACAAAAAATAACCGCACACAGGCAACCAAAATATGCGGCGCGGCCCTGCGTGAAGATCTGAAGAAATCTCGGAAGGTGATTTTTTGCGATTAAAATACTTCCTTTGTCTTTTAGACGTACTGCTCCCTTAATTACAGTGGCGGCCAAAAAAAAAGGACACTGTTTTTACCTAACTCTCAAAATGCGAAAATAATGGCTGACACTGACAATTTTAATTAATAAATATCATCAATAGTCATTATTCAGCACTTGTTTTCGCATTTTGAAAATTAAATAAAAAAAGTGTCCCGGTTTTTTTGGCCGCGACTGTAGCATATCGTTGTCTACTATCTTTAATAATTGCTTCTGACAGGAATATTTCCCAAAATCTCTAAAAACGGCTGCTGTGATTCCAGTGTACAAGGGAAATGATAAAAATTATGTTAACAATTATCGTCCTATATCACTTTTACTTATATATTTTTTTTGTATTCGCTCCCCAAACGGGTTACTTTGGAAACTGTCTAGGATCCTCAAAATGACCATTTAGAGGCCTTGTACTTAAAGTCGTCATGGCAACATTTTAGCGGACTCAAACATTAGTTGCCATGAGGACTTTAAGTACAAGGCCTCTAAATGGCCATTTTGAGGATCCTAGACAGTTTCCAAAGTAACCAGTTTGGGGAGCGAAAAATACATTTTCGCGCGGCCTCCTAATATAATGCCGCATTAATGGTAGTTGAAACTTCATATTATAATGTTTGGAGAGCTAATACAAAAAAACGCTGTATGCAACACGTCCTCAAATGGCTTTAGAGGACTCATCTTCATATTACGGACTCGGCTGCGCTTCGCTCCGCCTCGTCCGGAAACATTACGACTCGTCCCCTAAAGCCTTGCTTTGAGGACTAGTTACATAAAGTACTATTAAAGTACTAGAAAAATTAATCAAAGACTTCTACATTTTTTAGATAAAATTAATGTCCTATCAAAACGTCAATTTGGTTTTTTAAAAAACAAATCTACAGATGATGCCATATCATCCCTGTGCTCTGAGATTTACAATGCTCTTTATAATTCGAGGCCGTGCATTGCTGTATTCCTTGACCTTACCAAAGCTTTTGATTCTGTAAATCACAGTATTCTACTATTAAAATTGGAGAAATACCGCATACCGTTAAACTTATTCAAAAGCTATTTATCAGAACGGAAACAATTGGTTAAATTACAAAGGTGTCGAAGTTTAACTGTAACTGTAACTTGTGGTGTACCACAGACAGGGACAGATCTCGGACTACTGTTGTTTGTGATCTACATAAACGATCTGTTAAAATATTCAAAAATAAGTCGTAAAATAATTGCCTATGCTGATGACACTGCTTTGGTAGTGGAGGGGGAATCTTGGGGGAGGTTAGGGAGGCGGCAATACATAAATCTTGATACTATTAAAAAATGGTTGGATTTAAATATTTTAACCCTAAATTATGTATTTGTATTATCGTTAACCTCGTTTTACCTTTCGGTGTAAAGGCTGGTACTTTATGTGCGTGCATCTGGCGGTATAATGCTCAACTTGCCCCGGATTCGGAATACAGAGTTGGAGCGCGCCTTTGGTGCTTGCACAGCAACCATTGTGTGAAGTGTGTGTCATGTTGATGTGTTGACCTTGTTACTCTATCTCTTAGGTCTGTGGATCTGAGTGGGACGTGAATGAATCCAATATCAAAAAAGTTATCACTGGAGATTTCAATGGTAAAGCAAAGGAATGGGACAGGGGCGGATGGGGTGGGGTAAACCGGCCCGGGAAACCATTAACACCGGCCCGGTCCATTTTTATTACAAAATTGTTAGGCACTTTTTATTAAGGGACTATAAGAAATAAGTACTTATTCGTATTTTTCAAACGCTTTTAATATTTCTTTAAGTAAAAATACATTATATGTACATGTTAGGATAAATAGAAACTAATGGCAACTAGTTCCTGGTTCTGGTCATTGGTATTGGACAGAAAAAAATTGTGAAACGCATCATATTTTTTTGAAAAAGCGGGCCTACATATCCGCTTATATTTTTGTTTTCATAGACATAGATATTAATATGTCGGTGCTTAATATAAAAGCGAGCTTTGAAACAAATCGCTTTCTTCGGCCAAAACATTGATTACTTCCTTATTATCTATTTTGTTTAAGACTGGAGCCTCAATATTCATAAGCATAAATGTTATGCTACTAATATTATTTCGGTTAAATCCGTGATTTTTTGGTGTGCTGCGATTTTTTATATTTTTTTCAAGGGTCATAGCGATGGACCGGCTTCCGTTCTGTCCGAAGCCAGCGGCCCTTCGGGAAATTTCCCAAAATCCAGACTGGCCCATCCGCCCCTGGAATGGGATGCTGGATATGAAGACAATAGAGGAAGAATACTACTGGAATGGGCTCACAGAAACGATCTGAGCGTCATAAACGAAGGCTTGACTCCAACATGGAGAAGGGGCAACAGCACAGGATTCAACGACATCACCTTCGCTTCAGACCAGATATCCCAGTTGGTGAAAGACTGGAGGGTGTTGGACATAGAAAACCTGAGCTACTATTGCTACATAACCTTCAATTTATCTAGAAGAGCGATCAAACGTCACTATGGCAGCAGGACCAAGTGGAACTTTCGCAAAATAGACGTGGATGCATTTCAAAATACGCTGCGTAACTTACCGAGCGAGGAGATGGCAAGTTCGGAAAATATCGTTAAGGCTATGGCATGCAGCCCAGAAGTCATTCGACTAATGGAAGAAGGACTGAAGCAGGCCAGAAAGGCACTCAGAATAGAGATTAAGCGGTCGAAACACCAAAAATGGAAAGAGCTGTGCGACGAAGTAGAGACAGATGTATAGGGGTTAGGGTAGAAGCTAGTCACACAACGACTTAACATAGCAACCCCACGCATTCCCAATGACCTGATAGTGAAAGTAGTCGACACTTTATTCCCAAAGCACCCAGAAATCAACTGCATACGTTGTGCCGAGGAAGTGGCCCCGGAAAACCTATTCACGGAAGAAGAATTGAAAACTGCAGCTGGAAGACCAAAAAACCAAAAAGCACCTGGAGACCATGGTATCGTTGCTGAAATAGTGAAGTTAGCCATTAAGACGAGGCCAGAAGATGTACTGCTGCTCATGAACAGACAGCTAGAGCAAGGAACATTCCCTAAAATATGGAAGGAAGCCCGGCTGGTACTGATAAAAAACCGAACAAACTTAAAGACAATACCAAAAGCTACAGGTCGCTGTGTATGCTAAACGTTCTGGGAAAGCTATTAGAGCAGTTGCTACTAATGAGGCTGAACCAAGAGTTAAAAAAGAACGAAATCTCCAAAACAGTACGGTTTCGTAGAAGGAAAATCTAGTGTGAAAGCAGCTATCGAGGTACGGTGCGCCGCAGAAGCAGAGATGAACAAAACCCGGAACACACGAAAACTATGCGCATTAGTCACACTTGATGTAAGGAATGCTTTTGGCTCGGCACCGTGGCGCTAAATTATCAGAGAACTAAAGCGAAGGAAAGTTTCTACCTACCTGGTAAACATCATCCAAAGTTACTTGTGTAATAAATCTATCAGCACAGAAGACGGGAGCACATACCTAATGGGCGTTCCACAGGGATCCGTACTCGGGCCGATTCTGTGGAACATAATATACGACGGTGTCTTGAAGCTGGAGATGCCTGAAGGGTCGAAAACTATCGCCTATGTTGATGATCTAGCTTTAATTGCAACAGCCAAGGAAGAAGTACTGCTAATGGAAAGCGTAAATACGGCCCTGGAAGACAATAGCAGCTGGTTTCACAGAAAAGGGCTAGAGCTAGCTCCTGAAAAGTCGGAAGCAGTTATGCTCAGCGGGAGAAAACGATACAAACGAGCAGCAAAGTCTACACTACAGGACACAACCATAGAGCTCAAAGACTCTGTAAAGTACCTTGGTATAGTCTTCGACAAAAACGTGAGCTTTGGTAAGCACATAGACTATGCGGTGGAGAAAACGAGCAAGACAGTAGCAGCACTGATGAAGATCATGCCCCGAATCGGTGGTGCTGGAGATGGGAAGATGAGAAAGCTTGTGGCCGTGGCGGACTCAGTTTTTCTCTATGGAGCTCCGGTATGGGGAAAAGCCTTCAAATTTGGCAAATACAAAGCCAAGGCGCTATCATTACAACGAAGAATTGCAATAAGAATATGCAGGGCGTATAGAATGATCGCCACAGAAACTGCATTGGTCCTTGCAGGGACATTCCCGTGATACCTTAGGGCAAGCGAAAGGTGCAGTATTCTAAACAAGAGCAAGGCAGACAAAAGACGAGTGAGAGAGGAAATACTGGAAAAGTGGAAAAAGCGGTGGCAAGAGGCTACGACTAGTTAGTGGACACATACCTGAAATAAAACCCTGGACTACTCGTAAACACGATTAGAACGACTACCACCTGACACAGGTACCAATTGGCCATGGGAGTTTTGCAAACTACCAACATCGTATCGGAAAGACAAACAGTGCATCATGTACAGTCGTGTGCAGATAAATCTGGGACAGTGTTTTTTTCACTTGCAGATTCAGTTAAGAATTGAAGAATATCTCCATGGATTTCCTGCTATCAGAAAGAGTTACATTAAACTTTAACAGGTACTGAAACCCGTAACTCTCTCTGATAAGAGGAAATCCATGGAAATATTCTTCAAATTCTTAACTGAATCTGCATGTGAAAAAAACACTGTCCCAGATTTATTTGCACACGACTGTACATACTGCAACAAAGAAAATGACACAGCGCAACACACACTCTGCCAATGTTCACATTGGCATGCAGCAAGAGAAGAGATGAACGAAGCACTACAAGATGGAGTTACGCCTCAGAACCTGATTGACACAAGCAGTTATGCTCAGCGGGAGAAAACGATACAAACGAGCAGCAAAGTCTACACTACAGGACACAACCATAGAGCTCAAAGACTCTGTAAAGTACCTTGGTATAGTCTTCGACAAAAACGTGAGCTTTGGTAAGCACATAGACTATGCGGTGGAGAAAACGAGCAAGACAGTAGCAGCACTGATGAAGATCATGCCCCGAATCGGTGGTGCTGGAGATGGGAAGATGAGAAAGCTTGTGGCCGTGGCGGACTCAGTTTTTCTCTATGGAGCTCCGGTATGGGGAAAAGCCTTCAAATTTGGCAAATACAAAGCCAAGGCGCTATCATTACAACGAAGAATTGCAATAAGAATATGCAGGGCGTATAGAATGATCGCCACAGAAACTGCATTGGTCCTTGCAGGGACATTCCCGTGATACCTTAGGGCAAGCGAAAGGTGCAGTATTCTAAACAAGAGCAAGGCAGACAAAAGACGAGTGAGAGAGGAAATACTGGAAAAGTGGAAAAAGCGGTGGCAAGAGGCTACGACTAGTTAGTGGACACATACCTGAAATAAAACCCTGGACTACTCGTAAACACGATTAGAACGACTACCACCTGACACAGGTACCAATTGGCCATGGGAGTTTTGCAAACTACCAACATCGTATCGGAAAGACAAACAGTGCATCATGTACAGTCGTGTGCAGATAAATCTGGGACAGTGTTTTTTTCACTTGCAGATTCAGTTAAGAATTGAAGAATATCTCCATGGATTTCCTGCTATCAGAAAGAGTTACATTAAACTTTAACAGGTACTGAAACCCGTAACTCTCTCTGATAAGAGGAAATCCATGGAAATATTCTTCAAATTCTTAACTGAATCTGCATGTGAAAAAAACACTGTCCCAGATTTATTTGCACACGACTGTACATACTGCAACAAAGAAAATGACACAGCGCAACACACACTCTGCCAATGTTCACATTGGCATGCAGCAAGAGAAGAGATGAACGAAGCACTACAAGATGGAGTTACGCCTCAGAACCTGATTGACACAATGGTGTCCAGCGAAGAAAACTGGAAAACTGTACTTAACTGCATCAAAACAATAATGATGCAGAAGGAGAAAGAGTAAAGAACGAGGGAAGACAGGTAAGAATAAGACACGCGGAGTTAACCATGCCGAAGTAGTATCGCGAGATGTTTCCAGCATGACTCGACGACAAGAAGGAGGAGTTTTAGTCGGTAGGAGTTTTGGGGCTCCCCCCTTTCCCCAAATGAATCCCACACTCCCGGGAAAATCCCCGGGGTATAAAAAAGTGACCTCAAAGTTAGAAAATATCATGTGTCAAATTTTTTAAATTATTTGTTTGTTCAACAAAACGGATTAAATTAAAACAACAGTACAAGAGTAGATAACAATTTACAATAAATGTTGAAAAAGACCACCTTGAGATCGGACGCAAGCTTGGCAGCGCTTAACCGGCGAATTATACACAGATCGAAAGTCCTGACTATTCTGAACGTTTTCGACTGCATTCCATATTCGCTGCATTAGTTGCTCACAGTTATCAATTTCCACTGCATAAACCAATTGTTTTAAATGTCCCCATAGATGAAAATCTAAGGGATTTAAATCAGGGGACCTTGAAGGCCACCGCACATGACCGTGCCGACCAATCCATCTTCTATCAAAATTTGCATTTAGCCAAGCTACAACATTTTCAACAATATGCCGCGGTGCTCCGTCATGCTGATACCACATGCGATTTACTAAAGCAGCAGGAAAATCTTCCAGCACCTCGGAGAGATCATTTTCTAAAAAATTTAAGTAATTCTCAGCATGAAATCAATTAGGAAGGACTTGAATTGGAAGTAGTTGTCTGTTAAAGATTCCGCTCCACACATTAATAAAAAATCTTTTCTAAAAACGTTCTCTTCGAAATGTGTGTGGATTTTCTAAAGACCATATGTGTTCATTATGGCAATTATTTATCCTGTCCCTAGTAAAAGTAGCTTCATCTGACCAAAGCACCTTGCTAATAAAATTTTCATTTTGTTCATGATTTTGAAGCAACCACTGATAAAATTCGAGTCATTGCACGTTATCGCCTTGTTCAAATGATGTACTTTTTGGTAATGAAATGGATGTAAAACTTCTCGATTTAACGTTCTCCAAACAAAACACATCTAAACGTGTAGCACAATGCGCCTAGTACTAGTCCCAGGAGTTTCAAGCACACAATCTATCACTTCTTCCGCTGCTGCAACACCATGATTTTGTTTTGGAACACCAGCATGAGAATTACCAATACCAAACTCTCGCAACCTTCAAAAAGTGTTAGCAAACGCTTGGTGAGATGGTTGTCTTTTGTTCGGAAATCTTCTGTTATATTCTCGAGAAGCTCGTCGTGCGTTACCGTCACAGAAGCCGTACACATAAACTATATCTGCATATTCTTCTTTGGAAAATTGCATTTTCAATGAAGCAGTTATGTTAAGTGTTTCATAAAATTGTGCCGCCTCGCTTGTAGTTGTGCGTTGTACTATGCGCATTTCAGCACTTCTTGGGCGCGACTGCCCTCACCACTTACGTTCCGTCTGTCAAACTGACTGCACGCGAACCGGTCCACTCCGAGAAACGCTAATTCTTTGTTTAAACTTTCAATGTTTTAGTTAATTTATTGCGAATAAATTACCTACTTTGCTTTCAACGAGTGTATAATTTAGTGAAGAATAAATCAGTACAGTCCATTACAGTCCAAGGCGAGCTAGCAACCAGGAATTTTCCAAACATAACGGAAAACTGGGAGGCTCCCCAACATTGTTCCTTCGAGCCGCATGGTCCATCGGCCCGGAAAAGCAGCCCAAATTCGCCAGCAAGGCAAGTACAAGGCAAGTTTCAATCGTAAATTCGTCCCTAACGAGAGGAAGGAAGACAGCATAAGGTGCTATCAACGTGAGAGCGAGAAAGCCAAACGCCGAGTTCCGCGCCAAGTTCGTGCAGGTGGGCAGGCCAGCTGCCGGCGAGACGGCAGTTCAAACCGCAATAACGAGAAAGGCGGCACACACCAATATCAATGTAAACCTAATTTCCCTTTGTGAGATTTCCTATGAATGAATTTGGTTTTCTATCATCTGTGTCTGTATGTGCATAATTTCAGCTGCTTATTATTGCGTAAACAAATGGTTTATGAGTCATATAAACATTTTAATTGCGTGAAATGCCAAGCTATTTCGTTTGTTCCCGAGTACAATATCCCCTGCATGTTTCATATTGCAGTCGAATTATTCACAAGTTAATCTCGCGTTGTACCAGTGCCGATTTCTGCGTCGTAGCGCCAAGTTAATCTCGCGTCGTGGCAGCGCTGTCTTGCGTTGTAAACAAAATTCCGTGTCAGGGGCGTACGAAAGTTGGTTCTATCTGTTAAATTGTTTTAATTTCAACAATTATGGATCCGCTTGTAAGAGCACGTGGCTCTATCAAAGGCAAGCTTACGCGTTTCGCAAATTACGTGCAATCTTTGCAAATAATTTATGATGAAGATCAATTCTTATCTAGCGCTTAGATTATTCAATTGCAAAAAAGATTGAATGATACAGCCACCTTGTTATCAGAATATTATGCGGTTCATGAAAAAATTTTAGAAAACAGTAAGGATGCAGAATCTGAAATGCAGCAACAAGTTGAATTTGAAGATTCTTATTATTTTGTAATTTCACAAGCTGAATATTTGATTAATGAATACAACAAACAGTCTGATGTTGCACCAGATCGTTCTGGATCTCCTAACGGTAGCGTGAGATCAGGGCATTCAAGCTGCAGCTTGCATTGCAATACTCGATCTGTACGCCTTCCTACCATCTCCATTCCTAAATACTCAGGGAACTTGTCAGAGTGGTTGGAATTTCGTGAGATTTTTATTAGCTTAATTCATGAGAATCAAACGCTAACTAATGTTCAAAAACTGCATTACTTAAAGGCTAGTTTACAGGGTGATGCAAGCCAAATTATAAAAAGTTTAGAGTTTACTGCGAGTAATTATACTCTAGCTTGGGATGCATTGTGTAATCGTTACAATGATCCAAAAATTCTGATTCATAACCACCTCAATGCTATTTTCGAACTTGAATCGTGCAGTAAGGAATCTGCAACTAAATTACGTACGATTAGCGATATGTTATTCAAACATTTTACAGCAATCAAATCATTAGCTACCGAAAGCGAGCTTCTTGATGTTGTTATCATTTATGTCGTTTCTAAAAAACTGGACCCCACGACATTCGGTGAATGGGAGGTCCTTAGAAACCGGTCAAGTTCTGACCTGCCTAATCTTGACGAGTTCAAGGAATTTCTACAAAACACAGCAAATCTTCTAGAAACTCTGGAAGTAAAAAATATTAAGCCTGTACCCGAAAAGTCTTCCAAGGTACATTCGAAATCATTTGTGTCAGGTACCCCTTCGTGTCCATTTTGTAAAGGATCTCATCCCTTGTACAAATGCGATTAGTTTGTCAAGCTGTCTTCTCTTGACAGAAATTCAAAGGCAAAAGAGCTCCGTGTATGCTTTAATTGCCTAACTCAGGGTCACCTTTCGAGCCGCTGTAGCTCCAAATATACGTGTAGAAAGTGCAAATCAAGGCACAACACCCTTCTTCATGAGGACAAATCTCAAAGTGCTTCTAGTCAACCAGGATCTGCGGTGTCAGCAGAAACCCATGTTGAAGTAAACCAATCGATTTCGGCATTCTGTTCGAATGCTTTGCAGGTACTCTTACCTACGGCTACCGCTAAACTCATCGCTGATGATGGTACGCCTCATGTTGTGCGAATCCTGCTGGATTCCGGTTTCCAATCGATCGAACTTCATACGTTCAGATGTGTGTAAAAGGTTGAAGCTTCCAACTCGCGAAGTCAACGTTACTGTTTCTGGCTTAAGTAAAGCTACTTCTCAAATCAAAGCTAGGTGTGATATCAAGCTGCAAGCCCCTCACACCTCATACAGTATTGGTCTATCCTGTCTTGTTCTCGATGAGATTACAGGTACAACCCCAAGTTTTTGCTTCCAGCGAAACAGTTTCAAGGTTCCTGATAACATCAAGTTGTCAGATCTGTCCTATGACCAACCGGGCACCATCGACATTCTGATTGGTTCGCCCATTTTCTGGCAGCTCCTTTGTATTGGACAAATTGGTCTAGGCCCAAATCTTCCCATCCTCCAAAAAACTCGTTTTGGCTGAATTGTTTCTGGCCCTACAGGCCCCCCTTCTGCGTACCCTGTACAGTGCAATCTTGGCACGATCGAGGATGCTTCTGACCCCATTGCTAGGTTTTGGCAACTCGAACATTACCCTGAGGAAAAGGTCCGCACAAATGAAGAGAACGCCTGTGAGGCACATTTCTTGCAAAATACGCAACGAGAAGCGAATGGTCGATTCGTTGTCTCTATCCCTCTCAAGAAACCTGTAGAGGTATTGGGTGATTCATTGCAAATCGCTCAGAAAAGATTCTTATCATTAGAGAAGCGGTTACAAGCGAACCCTGACTTGTCCAATCGCTATTCGAATTTCATGAATGAATATTCTAAATTAGGTCATATGTCCGTTTCAAACCCTAATTTAAACGAGATATACCTACGTTCCACAAATCAGGAAGGGGAGGTACAAGTTCACCTTCTCTGTTCCAAGGCCAAGGTAGCCCCTTTAAAGACCTTGACAATTCCGAAGCTCGAGCTCTGCGGAGCTGTTCTTCTAAGTAAACTTTCCGTGCAAGTCATAAAGGCACTTGATTTGCCCATATCTAGAATTGGTTTGTGGACAGATTCCACAATAGTGCTAGGATGGTTGAAAACCAGTCCGAATCTTCTTAAAACTTTTGTGTGCAACAGAGTTGCAGATGTTCAGCAACTCACTTCTGATGCCACGTGGAGGCATGTTCCTACGGCGTAGAATCCTGCTGATCTTCTCACCCGGAGAATCCCTCCTTTAGTCTTAAAAGAATTAAGCCTTTGGTGGCATGGTCCCACCTGGCTAAGCGAAGGTGAGGCATCTTGGCCTACTTCCAAACATGTTCTTGCTGATCTTCCAGAATTCAAAAAGAAGTTCAGAGTTTTTCTGTAACCTCTGTTGAACCATTTCCGTTCAATCAGTATTCAAGTTTGGCTCGCTTACAACGAGTTACAGCTTATTGCTTTCGTTTTTATAACAATGCGCGGACCCCCAAAGCTGATCGTCTTTCTGGGCCCCTTTCTACAGATGAACTGCAATCATCCCTTGTAAGGCTTGCAGGGTTTTCACAACGTGAGTCATTTCCTGACGAATTTAAGCTGTTGTCACAGAACAAGCCCGTGAAACAATCTTCTGCTTTGATATCCTTGAATCCTTTTCTGGATTCCAAGGGACTGCTAAGAGTTGGTGGTAGGCTCCACAACTCTCAATTACCTTTTGACAAGAAGTTTCCTCTAGTGATTTCTGGCAAACATCCATTCGCCAAACTCCTAGTTTCGCATGAGCATCTTCGGCTTCTCCATGCCGGACCTCAAATGCTGTTAGCTAATCTCAAAGAACGATATTGGATTACCTCTGGCAGAAATATAGTCAAGCAAGTGGTTCATCAATGCTTGCGGTGCTTTAGATTTTCTCCTAAGCTAACCGAACCCATAATGGGAGATCTGCCAACCTCCCGTATTCAATCATCGCCCCCATTTCATACGACTGGTATCGATTATGGTGGACCGTTCATGATAAAGGATCGCAAAGGACGTGGTTCTAAACTAGTAAAGTCCTACCTTTGTCTATTCGTTTGTTTTGTCACAAAAGCAGTGCACCTTGAATTGGTCGCTGACCTTTCTACTGAAGCCTTCTTAATGGCTTTTTGCCGGTTTGTAGCCCGTCGAGGCAAACCGCTTCATGTCTATTCAGACAATGGCACTAATTTTGTCGGCGCTAATTCCGAATTAATCGAATTAGGCAATTTTCTTGCGGAACAAGGCCTTTCTATTTCCGAATCAGTCGCGAGCGACGGAGTAGCTTGGCATTTTATACCCGCGCACAGTCCCCACTTTGGCGGATTGTGGGAGGCCGGAATTAAGTCCTCCAAACATCACATACGTCGCGTTATAGGTAACGCTAGTCTAAATTACGATGAATTTTGCACTTTGCTAGCACAGGTGGAAGCGACCTTAAACTCCCGACCCCTGTCTCCTTTGTCCGCTGATCCAAACGACCTTCAGCCTTTGACTCCTGCTCATTTTCTGATCGGTCGTCCTTTGGTGTCACTGCCTGATCCCAACGTTACTGAGATAGCCGAGTCTCGGCTGTCTAGATACCAAAGAATACAACAGCTCCACCAGAATGTATGGAAAAGATGGAGTAAGGAGTACATCTCAGAACTCCAACAGCGCACCAAATGGCGCACACACCTTTCGGACCTCCAGCCTGGTTCCATGGTCCTCATCAAGGATGACAATCTTCTCCCTCTGAAGTGGAGTTTAGGCCGGGTCACCGAGCTGCACCCTGGCCTTGACGGCGTTACGCGTGTGGCGTCAGTGAAAACTGTGTCGTAAAGCGATCCTTCGCCAAATTGTGCCCGCTACCTAGTGCTGTGAACTAGTACGTTAGCGTCTTGCGCAGTGTTTCGTGAAGCCCTTTGGCTTTCCATTGTTCGGGTTTTCTTGTATTACCTTAAGATCTATGTATTATTATGCTTTGTATATGTCGATTTTAGTTACATGTCTTACTCTAGCCGTTACATGTCAAATTTGTACTGTTGTTATTTGAAAGGTTACCCTTTCCAAGGCGGGCGGTATGTTAAGTGTTTCATAAAATTGTGCCGCCTCGCTTGTAGTTGTGCGTTGTACTATGCGCATTTCAGCACTTCTTGGGCGCGACTGCCCTCACCACTTACGTTACGTCTGTCAAACTGACTGCACGCGAACCGGTCCACTCCGAGAAACGCTAATTCTTTGTTTAAACTTTCAATGTTTGTGTACTAATTTATTGCGAATAAATTACCTACTTTGCTTTCAACGAGTGTATAATTTAGTGAAGAATAAATCAATACAGTCCATTACAGTCCAAGGCGAGCTAGCAACCAGGAATTTTCCAAACATAACGGAAAACTGGGAGGCTCCCCAACATTGTTCCTTCGACCCGCATGGTCCATCGGCCCGGAAAAGCAGCCCAAATTCGCCAGCAAGGCAAATACAAGGCAAGTTTCAATCGTAAATTTTCCAAACATAACGGAAAACTGGGGGGCTCCCCAACAAGTTATCTGAATTTCACTTAAAATTTATTAAATGTCAACTTCACTTTTTATGTTACATAAATTACGGCCTGCTATTATTAAAGTTCTTCTTCTTCTTCAGATGCATCTCTTATTGGAGGTTTGCTATCATTGAGGCTACTTCGTTCTTAGACATGACTGCTCTGAACAGTGAGGTAGTGTTTGTATTATACCATTCACGTAGGTTTTTCATCCAGGACGTTTTCCTCCTTCCCACTGATCGTTTTCCTTCTACCTTTCCTTGCATTATTAATTGTAAAAGGCGATAGCGTTGGTTTCTCATTACATGTCCAAGATACTCTAATTTTCTTTCCTTTATTGTTTTTATAATTTCAACTTCTTTGTCAACTCTTCTGAGAACTTCAGCATTTGTAACAAGTTCTACCCAGGAAACTTTAATTATTCTACGATATATCCATAGCTCAAACGCCTGTAACTTTTTACACATCAATTTCGTTAACGTCCAGCTCTCCATACCATATAACAAGACAGGGAAAATGTAACATTTGGTCATGCTAATTCTCAGTTGTAAGTCTAAGTTCTTATTGCTCAGTAAACTTCTCATTTTAATAAATGCGCCTCTTGCTTGTTCTATACGTGATCTTATTTCTTGCATGTCGTTCCATTGGTTGTTTAGCATACACCCTAGATATTTATACGATGTTACCCTCTCTAACGGTGTATTACCCACTCTGATTTGTACATTTGGGTGTAGGTTTGTTTTTGAGATGATCATAATTTTTGTTTTCGACGTGTTGAGTGTGAGTCCGTATTCCTTGCTAACTTCGACGACTCTATTTGTAAGGTCTTGTAGGTCTTGCTCACTATCGGCGATTAGAACTGTGTCGTCGGCATAGCGCATATTGTTTATCTTTTCTCCTCCTACCGCAATTCCTTCTTCCGCTTCGTATAGGGCTTCTTTAAAAATTGCTTCCGAATATATATTGAATAACAATGGCGACAATATGCAACCCTGTCGCACCCCTCGTTTGATGTCTATATATTCTGATTCTTGTTCTTCGAATTTTACTGCAGCTTTTTGGTTCCAATAAAGTTCAGTAATTATGCGGATATCTTTATCGTCTAAGCCTACTTGTTTTAGAATTTCAATTAGTTTTGTATGTTTTACCTTATCAAAAGCCTTGTTATAGTCCAGAAAGCATAGGAATACGTCTCTGTTCATGTCTTTGCATCTTTGTACGAGCACTTGGATGCTAAACAACGCTTCTCTTGTACCCAAATTATTTCGGAAGCCAAATTGATTTTCACTCAGCGTTTCTTCACATTTACGATATATTCTTTCGTGTATCACTCTCAGGAAAATTTTCAGTACGTGACTCATTAAACTTATAGTTCTATATTCACTACATGTCTTTGCATTTCTTTTTTTAGGTATTGCAACAAAGGTAGACCTGAGCCACTCTTCTGGCATAATACCCGAGTCATATATTACATTGAAAAGTTCACATAGTACATTAATACCGTTGTCATTTAATAATTTAATAATTTCCGTTGGTATATTATCCGGACCTGTCGCTTTACCGGGTTTTGATAATTTTATAGCTTTCACTATTTCGTCCTTTTGAATGTTAGGCCCTGATATAGCTCCGTCCATATTTGGTATGTTTGGCCGATCATCTTCAAATAAGGTTTCTATGTATTTTTTCCATATTTTTATTTTTTGATTTGTATCTATCACTATATTGTTTTTTTCGTCTACCAAGTTGTTGACTGTTTTCTTTTTATACATTCCTAGAGTTTCTTTTATTTTCTTATGGAGATTAAAGTTGTCGTATTTTTTTTGTAGTTCCTCCACTTCAACACATCTTGCTGTTAGCCAGTTTTCCTTTGCTTTTCTTATCTCTTGTTTTATATTCTTGTCTATCTGTTTATATTTTATTTCGTTTCGCCCCTTCCAGTTTCTACGTTCATCCATTAGCTGTAAAATTTCGTCAGTCATCCATTTATGTTTTTTACGAGGTTTTTGGGCTTGTATATTTTCTTGGCAGATCTGGTTTATTTTTTCTTTCATTGATTCCCATTTCTTATTTACACTTCCCTTTTCTATTATTATTTGTTTCTCTAGTTGTTGTTTAACTTTTTCTCTGACTTTTTCATTTTTCAGCTGCGCGGTGTCCCATTTGTCTACTTTTATTGGCTTTTTAACATTTTTTACTTTTATTTTGATTTCTGCTATCAATGGGTTATGGTCGGAGTTTATATCTGCTCCCGGGTAAGCTTTTGTTGATATTATAGCATTTCGAAATCTCTTATTTATTAAAACATAGTCAATTTGGTTTCGGACTATTTTTTCTTTGCTATCCTGGGGGGATATCCAGGTATATAATCTTCGTGGTGGTAACTCATAAAATGTGTTCTGTATTACAAAATTCTCTTCTTGACAGAACTCTAGTAGTCTGTCACCCCGCTCGTTCCTTTCGCCTAAGCCGAAATCGCCTATAATGTCTTCATATCTGCCTTTTCCTATCTTCGAGTTGAAATCTCCTAGTATAATAGTTACGTCCTGCTTTTTTGTTAGTTTAAGCGCTTGTGTCATTTGGTGGTAAAATTGATTTATGTTTTCGTCATCTTGTTCTTTATTTGCGTTTGATGCTGGAGCATATACTTGTATTAAGTTAGTTTTAACTGGTTTTGTATTTATTTGCAGGATCATTATTCTGTCCGAAATGGGTACGAAGTTAAAAACAGATCTGTCTATTGTTTTAGATATTATTATCCCAACTCCGTTTATGTGTTGGTTATTGTTAGTCCCTGAGTAATAGATTATATGGTTGTCGTGTGTAAAGGTACCTGAAT
>CALNHX010012329.1:0-25863 GCA_940337035.1 Agriotes lineatus
GTACACAATCGTCTACTAAATATAAAATTACATCAATAAATATGAAACTGCGCATGGATGGGACAGATAATGAAGATACCTGAAGAACGGCTGTCTAAAAAACTATTAAAGTGTAGCATTTGAGAGAAAAAAAAACGACGGGGAAAACCGAGAGAGAGATGTGGAAAAGAAGTAAAGGAGGATATAAAAAGTTGCACATTACTAAAACATCAGATAAGAAGAAATGGAGAGAGGTAGTTTACCAAGCCATTGATCTTCTATATCGTCGTAGTGTTATATGGTTTTACTAGAAATATATATTTATTTACAACTGGAGAAACAATTTCAATGGGATAACATTATAATACTATCGTGTGTTCCAAAAAAGACTCATTTAGAGCAGGTCTTGGAAAGAAAGATAAAAATCTAGTCATGTCTTAACTTAAAGTCTGTTGATGAATGTCAGATTGCATTTTGTTTATGAAAACATCTGTCCATGTGACAGACAAAAATTTACACTGCGTTATGTTTACTTGTATCAAGTAAAAAGGAAAATAAGATGGTATTTACACAATAACAATGAGTGTTTTGGTTGAAAAGTTACTTTTGAAATGGAAGAAAAGTTAATACAAATTGTTTTGTATATTTTTGGAAAAAATAGTTCAAGATAAAGATGTAATTGAGTTCTCTATGACTTATTGTAGTTCATTTGCTTCAATGGGTATGTATCAAGTATCAAGCTATGGCAAACTAATTTGATCATGGAAAACTTCAATTTGATCATGGCATACTGCCAATGAGTTTTTTTTAACATACGATACCTGACTCTACTTAAATTGTAATTTACTGTAACACCACTTAAAAAGTAACAGCACAAAAACTCATGAAACAATTGCAATACAAAAACTAGTAGATCAAACACGGTCATTATGCTAATAGCGATGAGGCGTCAGTCATCTCTGCACTCCAAGGCTATTTGGCGCACAAACAGCACGCTCTCAAGGTGTGACGTGACGACGTGACCCAGCACTGAACAAGCATCAGCTGTGTCTCAACGTTAGGACTGGCAGCACGTGTGTGCTGATACTTGCTTTTACTTTTTATTTTGTGCAGTATTAATGTTGAACTACGAGATGCAGCCCTAGACGTTACTAGGGGCGCTACTTTTATTTCAAAATTCGAAACACGATTGGTCCTAAGGCTTTCAGAGAATAGATTGTGGCCATGTAATTGAAATACACAGCAAAATAATTGCCAAAGGAACATATGCAAATCATAGAAGTAGAAAATGAGACGAATAACGAAATGTAAGGGATACAAGTGGTATAAGTATATTTAGTATAGCTTCAACAACAATATTCAACTGAAGACTATCAATGACAAATTATGGACTGAAAATTTTTGCATTTATCTCCAAGATTGAAGAATACAGAATAGACTTAATGAAGAAAACAGGGACAAAATAAAGAGACTTATAAAACAAAATACCAAAAAAAACTAAATCCATATAATAAAATCGGTGGTCTCTTTCTTTGAATGTATGTATCTTTGTTCGCTATCTCCTCCGAAGAACTGGACCGATTAAATTGTATGATAGCTTAAAATTTTTCTAATTTGTGGAATAGATCGTAGGCCGGTTTTTATTTTCAAAAAAAGTACTAAAAAGTAAAGTAAAATTAAATTATATTTAATTTAATTAAATTGTGTAATTAGCGAAGCGAAGCGTAGCTCTGGTATACATATAATCTGAGACGTCACATATCTAACTAATTTCTGAGACCCTGGAGAATCCCTACTCCAACAGGATGTAATATTCTTTGGAAGATAGTAACAAGTCCAATAGATAAAAGGAGCAGGAAGAACATCTTAATACTATATAGAGTGTTGGATTGGTATTCATGAGCCCTCACGAACGGTAGATAAAAACATTTTTTTGGCCTAAAGTACCTTTTTTGTTTCAAATACGTCAAAGTATCGTCAAAGATAGTTGTTTAAAATGTAAAATTATAGCCCATGTAAAATTTTTAAATATCGACTGACTGACTACATTTTGCATAGAACCACAATTTTACATTTTGAACAACTTTCCTTGATGATGCTTTGACGTATTTATAACAGAAAACGTGCTTTATCTGAAAAACCATGTTTTTCATCTACCGTTCGTGAGGGCTCGTAAAGACCAGTCCAATATTTTGGCATTAAAATTTTCCACTCACAATTTTACGAAAAATATCGTCACGTGTAGTTTTTTCCACAATTTCAAATACACCTTGAATATATCAGAAAGGATGCATTTCTTATGCAACAAATAACAAAATAACGCTGGACCTTGTGTTTGTTTCATCCAACTAAAACATTTGACAAGCAAATTGAAAAGTATAATCTATTCATATCTATAACAAGCAAATACGTAATCGTAAGGGAGAAATAGTTAGATATAAATCAATTATAGTGTTATGATTATTATTAGAGATGTAATCTCTTCTAGCTGTTTAGAAATTAAGAAATGCATTTTCAGACTCAATGATGAAAATGGAAAAAAGAACCAATTGACTCGTATATTTTATTCAATTTGATTTTTAATCAAATCTGCAAAAAATTTCCAACTACCATTGAATAAACCTCTACTTATTCGTAAATGGTAATTGAAAATATCCCCACGAATATTGTTTTTACAAATCTGGGCTACAAAAACATCGCCTTTCAGGTATTGTTAAGTGTTTGCAAAATATCGTATGCTATGATGAGCTCAAGTGCAAATGAAGCATCACTTTCAAAATGCCGTCGTTAATAAGCGTCTCAAAAAATTTACTAGAAAGTTGCAGATTTAAAAATACTATCTAGTATAGTATTCAAAGTTACAGATTTTAATAAAAAAAGATTTTATTAACTGTCATAGTTAATTATAACAAATGAGTGCTCTTAGTTGTGCATGGGTAAAACTTAATGTTGTATCTTGTTCTTCGGTTATTTATTTTTTTCAGCAAGTTTTTTAACGAAAAGTAAAGCATCTGGTACAAGAGGCGAAGCAAAAAGGAAAACAAGCCAAAGTGACATACCAGGAAATAACAAGAAGTGTAGAAGTAAAATAGAAATAAAGACAAGGCGGAAAAACACAAACTAAGCAAAAGTAGTAAAAACTAAAATGAGTACAAGAGGGAGCTCTGTGATGTCCTACGATGCAAAGGAAGAGAACATGCATTCAAAACCAAGAAAATACAAAGACGAACAATGGATGATGTATTTACAGAGGAAATTTGAGGAAAATGCCGAGAAAGGGGGAAGGAAGGCAGGTGAAGACTTCAAATGAAATAAAATTAGGAACCTAGAATTTGCGAGGAGCATTTGAAAAACTCTCGGATAGAAACGCACCTGAAAAGAAACCACAAAAGTGGAAGTATGAGCAGAAGAACTGGTGTTGGTTTTGCAATACAAGGAAAATATGCAAGGTATGCTAGTAAAAGGATTCAAAGCGACATCAGACGGATTATGTTAAAAAAGATATAACAAGAGTAAACATTCATGCGCCCAGGGAAAAAAATGACAATAATTCTAAGAAACACTCCAACAAGTAAAAGTTGTGATAGGAGGACTCCAACGCGAAGGTGGGTAACGAATATATCCATGGAAAGATTACAGGAGTAAAAAACAAGTATGACATAAGTAACGATAACAGGTTAAACTTAATACCACTGGCAATAGAAAAAGGAGTGAAAATTATGAGTACGCAATTTTAGGAAGAAGAATATTACATAAAGGTACATGGTTGAACCTGGAAGGAACAAAACGAATAAAATTGACCACGTACTGATCCAGGATAAATATGTAAATTATTGACAAAGGTGGTCAATTTAAGTATGTATCAACACTAAAGAAGAAAGCAAAAAGAAACCTAACACCGAAATGTGGACGAGTTCAAAAGAGTGAGATTGCAGAAATATATAGGGACCATACTCAGTCAAAACTAGCACGAAGGCCTAGAAAACGAAGCATACAGAGGTGAAATGTGTAGTAAAATAGCTAGTGCCAAGGCCACGGAGAATAATATAGCAAACAAGAAGACAGTTGAACAAGGAAGGAAATGAAATAAAAAAGAGATATTTCTAAGCAAAGAGCGAAGAAAATAAGAAGAAACACTAAAGCCAGACGAAAAAACGACTCGAAAGACAGAAGAGAGGGCAAAAGCAAAACGAACTAAAATGAATGAAAGAGAACTATAAGGAGAAGAAAATCGTTTTACAAACATGTGAAGGGATGCCAGAAGCATTATTCTGCAATGATAAAGAGGGAAATTTGATTGACGACCATGATAAAGCAGTAGAAAAAGTGGAAATAACACCTTTACGAGTTGTTAAATTGACAATAAGAGAAACACAGAGAAGTCCAATATGGAGAACTAGAAGAAATTATAGGAAACGTGAAAAACAACGAATGGCAAGAATGGTTTTATAGTGAAGGAGGAAGTGTTTTGAACAAAAGCGTATTTGAACTGGTTAATAAAATTTAAAAAACGGAGAAAATGCCCAAAAAATTAAGAGGTACGATGCTATTACCTATCTATCAGAAATGACTTAAAGAAATGGAAAAGGACATAAAGGTCAACGGTGTATAAATCACAGCATCTGCTGTACTGACGATGCAGTACTAGTTGCTGATAATATAGACTTCGTCAACGCTTTCTTAGAATAGTAGGAAAGCATAGTCAAAGAATGAAACTTAATATTAATGTTAATACACCAGCATTTATGGCTGTAACTGTGTTACGTTCAGAAATTCCAGGCTAACATTAAATTATTTGCCTATAGAACGAGTGAACAAATTTAAATACTTCGAAACGCCCGTAATGCACTTATGAAATTCAAGAATGTCTTCGCGAATACAGATTTTGATCTCCGCCTTAAAGTGCTATTTACCAAATGCTACTTTGAGTCTATAATATATGGTATGAGGGGCTGGACAACGAGAGGCTTTCGAGATGCGGATTTATCGCAGTGTTCAAATACGTGGACCACGAGAATAACAAATAAAGAGGTCCTCAGAAGGTTGTGCGGAGACCGCGGACTTATAGTAAAATTAAACAGAAAAAAGACTGCATATCTGGGGCATATTATGCGTAACTCAAAATACCAACTATTGCAACTTATCATTGAAAAGAGGATCGAAGGTAAAAGAGAAATAGAAGGAAAACAGTTGTCATTCCTACGCAGTGTAAAACAATGGAGCGAATTGCGTAAAGAATAAAGATTGATACAGTCTTCAAGAGACCGGCAAGAAATGAAAAATATGGTCGCAAACATCCGTTAATGGATTAGCATCCATGAAGTAGATCAGAAAGGGGACAAGAGAAAGCAGGATATCGTACACAACATTTTAGCCCTCCTGTTAAAACGAAGGTTAGAAGAACCCTCGGAAAACGTATTGGTTGATTATCAATATTGTGTTGTACAAGAAATAATAGCTGCTTGCTACGAGTATCAAATAAATACAAACCTGCTTTTTAGGGTCTTGGTGGAAATAGGATTCCACTAAAAATGACGATGACCACACTATTAGTATAGACATAAACGAATCGCAGGCTATTATTTATCCAATGTACCTATATGTTAATATAGTAAAGTTTACAAATTATTGTTATCAATACCTAGCGTACTGGTGATATGTTCCTACTAGCAAGAAGCAAAAGAGAATTGAGAGATATTACGATAGACTAATAAGTGAACAAGTGAACCAAGAAAAGAGTAAGTACATGGAAATAAAAAGATGGGCAGAAGGATGAAACATCTTGAAGTACAAATGCGGATAATTGAGTCTCTGACATTTGATGTAATACATAAGTATCTAAGAATAAGAAAGCTGAGATGGATTGGAAAATAGGGCAAAAACTGGCGGGACATAATGGATGTGCTGAAGCGCTAAACAGAATGTTTAGATCAACACTTTTTATCGAGAAGGTTCAAAGAGAGGATTTACTAAACAGTACTAAAGCCTACGTACCCTACTATACGCTTGCAAACCGTGAATAATGAAAATCGTGAAGAAAATTCAAAATAACCTAAAGGTATGAGAGCAGAAAATGTTACATCGAACATGCAAGGGAATGAAGAGAGAATATGACTGGGAAAAGGGGTGTAATAAACAAATATACGATATGTTTCAAAATCCCATAATAAGGGATTGTGTGAAGACAAGAAGATATTAACTATTGGGACAACTTAAAGGCATTGGGCTGTGCCCAATAAAAAAAGTGGTAGTTAGGGAGAGTAGAAAAAGAGAGAGAGAGATCGGAGGAGAGGCGGGAAATGTAAAAAACAGGAAAGAGTTACGAAAACTCACACAGCTAAGGTCCTACATCACATATATAAAACTGCTGCAGTAAGCTGGCAGCTCTGCATTCTGGGGTTGGATCTTTGTTCTTCTTGCCTTTTCAAAACATGTAGCTTAATAGTCATGTTCCCTGGAATTTTAAGAACTATTGATACAAATTAAACGTAAGAATTATTCAAAATCATTCTAAATTACTGCAATTCTTACGAACTCTACATCATATGTATTTCCAAAAATTCTGCAATTAACTGATTCGGTATTTTTTGTATCAAATTTAAAATTGTCTACCTGTCAGTCTATATCTTTCTTCTTTACTCTCGGTATCTTGTTTTGACATAGGCTGGAGATACATATAGGATTTTTTTTTCTAATTTTGAATTTAACTCCATTTATGTGCTCAAAATGTTCCAACTTTCTCTTTCCTTTGTTTATGCCATCTGAATCGCACTTCATTCCATTCAGCCCCTCGTGGTTGGTTCATCTAAAGCCGAACTTCGACCTAGACAAATAAGACAATTGCCTAGGGTATTTTGACAGGGCCCGGTCCAAACTGGACCCGCTTTCTTCAGTTCTCATTTAAAACTTAAAACCTTTCATATCCATATTATTTGTGTACATATATACAAAAAGAAGTTAAGCATAGGGTAATATGTTGCTGAAATTTGGAATTGGAAAGTTCTACTTGGACCTAATACATCTCTGTCAAGTACGTAGGTAGTTAAAAGTAGCTAAAAAGTGCAAAATATGCCAACTACCATGACGGATGGATTATCTTGAATGATAAGCAAGTTACCGGGTTGCAATATATTTAATAAATATCATTCAGCCGACTTAAGCAAAAGAAGACTTATTTGGTGGGAAAAGACACCTACTAGGTTGACTTTCATAATAAAAATTATATTATATCTAAATTTCTCAATGCAGAAATCATTTTTTAAGAATATTATGATCCGATTAGGAACACTGCTGCGAAGGATCTGCCTCAGTTTGGTACAAGAGAAAAGGGTGGTGTGATTATTTAATACCATTCCATCAGTGAACCTATATTTAGGACCCGCATTTGACCTTTTTTTCTATGGCCCTTGGTTAAACCTTCTTGTTATGAAATGTTCGGCATGTATACGTATGTTGATTTCCCTAATTAGTTTTTCTATAATAGTTACATACTATAGGATAGTATAATACCAGTTGTGTAAAACGCCGAAGAAAACTATTCATCTTCCATTTTTAGCATTATAAGCAAAGGTTTTTGATGTAGTAGGCGTTGAAGAAACATGGGAGTTGCCATCCAGTGATTAGAAACTCAAATTTGACTGGATTTGTATAGAAATCTAATACTTATTTAATGTCTTTATTGGTCACGTGAATCTAGACGGTAATTCTAGAACTTTGTTTTTTTCAGTCTGTATCTTCACTGTTGTGTAACAGATTTAGAGCTAATAAATTTGCTTCAAGTTTGCTTAGGTATCTTTCGCTACACTCACTCGCTTTTCTTACTGTGAACACTTTTAAATCATCATGGATTTCAGTGTTCGGTATAAACCAGTTATAATTCCTAAAATCTTTGCTTGGAACCGGTCCAGGATTTCGATGTTAGAAACCGATACTATCCCCACAACTGGATTCCGTAAATCCATATTGGTTTAAAGGTCACTTTGTAGATTATTAATGTATTTTTTACGAATAGGTTAGATTTACGGCCCATCAGCCAGTAGTACTTGGCAAATTTAAGTCCAAGCTGTTTTCTTTTATTAAGGATGTGCGATACCTTAATCTAGATGCAACTCCATAATGGATATAAATATTTTTTGTCTTAAGCAACTTTCTAATACAACTATTGCATTTTCTAATCTTTGGAACAATTTTTCGCACCGAAAATAAAAAGTTCAAACTGAAACGCTCCATTGCATCGGTTCACATCTTGAATCTTCAGTAAATCACTATTTATTAAATTGGCGGTTTAAGAACACAACAAGCCAGGAAAGTTAATCCGAGCCGCGTGTTCGTGTAGGAAAACCAACATGTAATCCTCAAGCGTTTGGAGAAACAGTGCAGGGCAAACAATGGCGTCTGCAGGGAATGATTTAATAGCTTTATAATTACCGCGGACCAATAATTCAACGCTAATTGGAGAGATTAAACTAACAATTACATGTTAAACGGCATATTATCCGCTTTTTAATAGCAACAAATCAAGCTAACCACAGTCTTTCATACACAAACATTGACCTGAACGCCGAGCGGCGGCCACGTAACTCCACGATATTTTTTAATTAGCACTAGAGGAGCACCACTCAGCTAATGTCCTTTAGAGCTTTCAAATTGCGAGATTTACTCGGGAAACTGGGAGGAACTAATTGCCAGCAGGATGTCTTAAGAGCTCAAATCACTGATTTATGGCTTCGCACAAATTAATAATCGAGTAATGGCTGGGATGGATAGAAGGAACATTTTAAATACCTTTTGGTGTAATACTAATTATGTATAACTGAAACATCTATACCAATCGTTTTCATGCACATTTACATATTTTTCTTCTCTAATTTTGCTAAAATCATTCGATAGATTTTATCTCACCTTACCGATTGGAATTATAACCCTTGAAGAGCCTTTTTTATGATTATGACAGCACGACATTCTAATCTATCCGATAATTACTTTCTGCATAATCTTAGCCCTGGTGTTCTTATGCCTTTCTACGTATTCTCCAACCAAGTCTTCCTCGACTTTGCAGTTTTTCTTTCTCCTTCCTGTGTGCCACTTGATCTTTCTTGTTCTATTATCTAACATTCGCTTTAAGTGTATCAGCCATTCCAACATTGATCGATTAATTTCAGTAACCAGGTTGACATTATTTGATGTAGCTTATGGCAACGGTTTTTAAGGTTACCAAAAAAAATTTACACAAACGGGCGCTAGTCGTTATTCATAACAAAACACAAGTCTAGCTACCAAAACAATTCACCACCTACCTTGCATATGTCTCTAACTTCACAACCTAAATCTAAAAAAAAAACACGAACAGGTTCATGAAGGGTAGGTAGTATATGTAAACAAAAGACATATCAGTAACTGCAAGTAAAATTTCAATTCACCAACCAATGTCACAATTATTAATTGTAAATAATTTACAAGAGACCCAAAGGCCCAGATATAGCAAATAACAAAATAAATCAGAAAAAACCTGACACTGTTCAGCGGTAACTACTATTTAAATATGACTGGAATCAACCCACACAATTGATTTTCAATATTACAATAAATTGACATCTAGAATGCCATGCAAACATTCCATAAATTGAAATGACAAACGAACGCCCGATCGCCGACATGAAAACTGATAAAATTGAAGTTAATTGCCTTAACTTTCAAGGTCGAACTACACTAACAACTCTATTGCAGCTTGTACACATTGGTTCAGTAGCCCCCTGATTGAACCGCAACGTGACTGATAATAAACTAATAAGTTACTTCATCACCGCGCGTGATTGCCACTAAAGGTCTTTGTTAGCTCGACGCATAACCTATTGCTGACAAAACTGCCTTTATCGTCAATGCAAGACCACTGAATTAAGCAGATTTAGAATGTACTTACTGCGATTTTCTGGGATACTCCGGCATGCGTTTTTCAGGGGTGCAGTTGGAGCGCCGGCATTAAGCGGCCCGAAGATGGTTGAGGGGAATTGTATTCATCGCAGCGCCACCAGCCTACATGATGCAGATGCCGAGAAAACTCAGAAATTTACTTCTATTTAATGCGTATGCTGTATAAAGGAGACAATAATAATAATAATAATAATAATAATAATAATAATAAATGCCTTTATTAATATAAGTACATGAAAAAAATCTAAATATATGTACAATATTTTGGGTGAAGTTCAGTTCACAGTAGAATTACTGTGAACTGCTCTTCCACTTAACCCAATTCGAAAAAATTTGCATTTTAAAAACAAAATATCAATGCAAGTGATGAACAAATAAACATAGACGAGACTGAACCCCCGCACCTGAACTGAAACTGAAAATGTGACTGACAAACGCGGTGTATAATATAAAGAAAATGATTGACTGTAATCTAAGAATTCTGCTTAGCTATCAAGCAACGCTAGAGCCGATCGCCGAAACGTGGTAATGGCAACGTTCTAAACTCTAAGGGAAATTGATTATAATATTTTGCTATAAAATATGAAAAACTACGCTTTCCTAGTTAAGTATGATGAGTAGGGACAGTTATATTACCCCTAATGCGTAAATTTAAGTTGTGTACGTCTGTACGAAACCTGATTTTGTACAAATACGGCTGTGTTTTTGAAGTTAACATTTTGCCGCCGAAAGAAGCCTAACTACCACATTAATTGGTACGGAAGCTTAATAATTCGAAAGAGCTTACCCAACTATAACAAGCGGGCCGTAGTAATGCGAAAAACTCGCTTTTTAAACATTCTCAGCGATTGTTTTCCGAAAACAAATTCACATCGCCAAAAAGCAAAGCCTACTCTGGAGAAACTTGGGAGACAAATCCCTTACAGGTCCTGAGCGATTTTCCGCATCGGCTGCTTTCAACCAAGGCTGGCATGAGAAGGAAGACGCTTGAATACCAAATTCGGTAAACGCTGTCATCGCCAAGGTTGCGTATTTGAAAAATAAAATTCACTCGCAGCGACGTTTAGAAAGAGAGAGATGCGAACGTGGCTATTTATTTTAAAGATGCTGAGGCAAAATTCTAAGGCGCAGTTCAACACGGACACCAAAATACTACGGGGCGTTACATAATGATTTGTGTGTTTCCTGCAATACCTGTAAATATCCATAAACTTATCGGAGGAGTTTTTGCCAGATATTATTTTATCAGATCTCGTCAGGATTGAAGTTTTCTAATCATACATGATTACTGAACGAATAACTCTTCGGTAGAGCAGGAATTTCGTTTTGCTAGGAACCATTGTGATCGCAACACCATATAGTAACAACAGTTCATGATCTTGAGGCTGTATACTCCACTTTTGAAGGTAAACCCTCCCTTAACTAATTATTGACCATAAAATCCGTTTCGAATGTATTAGCTATATTGCCAATATAAAAGTTAGTGTAATTTCCAGACTACATTAGTTATATGTGTTACCATTCAATGCGTTTATTTTACTTATTATCTTCTTCGTCCTACGGTTTGTACCGTGCAGGTACAGGATACGCTATTTTGCAGGCCCCTCTCCACGTGGTTCTATCATAGGTGTCTTAGGAGGTGATATTGGAGTGTCGCATGCCTTCTTTCAGCCGGTCGAACCACTACCTTGGGTGAGAGAATTCCCACTGCAGATTTTCGAAAAATCGTCACTTACACTGAAGGTTGAAGCTGAGTCATGTAGAACCTGACGATCGTTGTTCTTGATATGTTTAATTTAACCAATATGCTGCTTCTTCGAGCATGTCCAATTGTTCACACAACGGATCACAGTATGAAGCTTCCGGTGGTGGTCCGCTTCGGTGTGGAATTGTACCTACGCCTTGTGTGCCATCTTTTTTTATGACTTGCTGCACTTTTTCCTTCCACTACCAGATTTGCTTATCGATAAGCCGCTCTTCAGGCTTCCCCTTCCTGAGGACACTATGCACCGTTTCATGGATCTGGCCGAAAATCTCATCCCAAATGGCCGCCACTGGCTGGTTGAGGTCCACTTCGATGCATCGAAGGACATTCATCAACCTTACACTCCGAGAGCCACCACCACTTGACCTACTCGACTCTGATCGCCCGAACATCTAATAGCGGCGTTGGTAGAGCGAGTACCCAGTAGTCTATTTAGATCGACCATCTGCTGGTAGGTACTGGAAGTGTGTGTACGGGTTTTTTTTTTGAAGAATGCATTGGCCACAACAAATGTGTGCGCCTCTGCGCAATCTATGAAGCGGCAGCCGTGGAACCGCCGTAGCACCGCTCAAAACCATCTCTCTACAATCAGGCATATCGCCTAGCCTACACGCTGGTGCGATGCAGTCAAAGTTATAATATATGCACATAATATGCTCGTAATTTCTTTGAAAATAAGTAGGAGTATTCTAAATAATGTAAACATTTTAATTATTTTGTATAAGTATATTTATTTCTCCAATTTTTATTCAAAGACGTCATTCATTTTAACGTTTGACTATATAACCATGGACTGCCAACCCCAACTTCACGTTGTAAGCAATATAAAAATGAAATTTCCCCTAACCGCGCCAGACTATTATACACCCAACACTCTTGAAATGGAATCTATGTTGGCTGATTCCTTATACATTGCTTCTATGGGAAAAGTGGGGGTTGCTGGCAGTCTATGTTTATATAGTCAAATATTATACGCGCACTGCACTCCAGTGGCCGAAAGTGAAAGTATACAGATTGTCCGATACCCGTTTTGAACGTAGGAAATTAATGAGTGCGACAAGGAAGACATAAACAAAATGAGTAACAAGGCAAAGATGGAATGTAATCATAGGTAGGTAAATTTTTAAACTAAAATCAAGACAATGAAACAAACAAACAATTCTATCAAATATTTTATCTGGCATTAAGGGTATAAAGTGAAGTTTAAATAATTAAAATAATTATGTGAATAGTAACCAATAGTATCTTTGTCCAGCTACTCATTTGGTTTATGTCTTCCATGTCGCACTCCTTAATTTCCTATGTTCAAAACGGCTTTCGGACAATTTGTATAACTCAGTTATTGATAACTATAATCAAATATGCAAAATCCAGAAAGTATGCTCAAAAACGTATGAATATGCAAAATATGCAAAATGAAATTTGGCTTAAACGATTTGTTTTCACATAATTAGTATACATATGCAAAAAGTTTCGCCGGCATATCAATTATACAAAATATGCATTTGCCATATAATATCAGCTTTAGTCATTAGTATCAAACTTGTAGTTTTGAACTATCCCAGAGAATCAAAATCAGGGTACTGCATAGACATCAACGTTGCCGTTAAATACTACTTACAGTTAATGGAAATCAAATCCCTTGCTCTAAACTTTTTTTTCAATTTGAAAATTAGAAGAGAAAGCATGGGGAACTCTCTCTAGAATTTTTCTTAAACAACAAATGTAAAAAGTGCCTGCATTAATTAATATTGAATACTTAATGAGAAAACATTGATAATGCCACAGGGAGAGACTCCTCCCATGTCAGTTCGAAGTTTGGGGTAGTACTACAGGTTGATTCTTAATAGGGTGAAATGCGAAAATGTAATTTCGTACTGCAAAACAAACCAACAAGTGGAAGTAACGTTATCCATTTCAAAAACATGATAGTCTGCATTGCCAATTACCAAAAGAATAAAATTTAACTTTGGTTCACTCAACTACAAAAAAATATTAGCGACGCTGAAGGCACAAGTAACAATTTGTTTATTTTATTATTTATGTAATCCAACCGTTATATATTTTGCATAGGAAGCCCAACAGACTGTTCAGATAACTTAGATATTATAGCAAATGGAACTTGAAAATACTAAAGTTTGTAAACTGCTCCATAAAAGTTTGATGCTTTGTCAGAGTTCGTGAATTGAGCATAGAAACAAATAAAAGTTGAATTTTTGTGATGTAAATTAGAATGGAATATGCTTGTGTTTCCGTATAAAATATTCTGTCAGTCATTAACAAGTTCTGACGGAATCCTTCGTCGTCGGACCGTCAATGTGTGCCCACCACCTACCTGATTAGAGATCTATAAAATACATTACGGTGATTACAATAATGAAGAGCCGTTTTTGTATTCTGAAAGCTTTTAGCGGACACTCTAAGGCATTGACACTTTGAATCGATCATCTGAAAGTTTAGTTTATATGGAAAACCGCTCACGCAATTACACAAAAAATAAGTACCAGGAAACAGAATCTATTAACGAATTACACTTTACGAAACTTACTACTTACATACTTTTTTCTTCCTTTTATTTTTTGGTATTATTAATTCAGCAAATATTTTAAATTTTTCTATCTTTATCTAGCATATGAATGGGTTTGTTCGATATCATTTCCCTTTATCCTGGCTGTTTCTCAAGTATTGTCGCCCTATAGGAGGTCTTTCTCTAGCACCACTCTATTTACTTTTATTTTTTGCGAATCTATTATCGTTCCTTGTATCCAAATGGCCTATACTCATCTCTCACTCTTCTGGTTGGTTCTCCGCTTCTCCCTATGACTCGCTTTAGGTATTTTATTCAGAACCTGGTAGCTTTGATATATGTTTGTCGAGCATCGTCAAAGTCTCTATTACATACAGTACTGTAGGTGCACAGACTGCCGAATTATTACTTTAAACATTACCATTTGTACAAATTTACAATTTTTTCGTAAGCGCTCAATCAATTGCGACCAACCCAAAATTATGTCAAAGATTTTATGGACTACATAACCCTTGTTAAGACCACAACGGCATTAACATTAAAAGAAACTGGTAAAATTAAGTTTAGCGGAGTGTTTCGCCCGATAGATGGAAACACGATAAATAACTCGAGAACGACGTAAAAGGTGAACTTTGCGTCAGCCTGTGCGTTATGGACGAAACTACTCACTTTTTCTCTGCATCTATTCGTCGAGTTGTATTCGCCTTACCAGTAATAGAAGTTAACTATTGTATTGCAGCATACAGGATGTATGATACATTTAATTTAAATATTTATATCGAGATACCTAATGGATATCATGTGTTATAACAGTTGTATGTATGACTGGTGGGGTAGTAAGGGCAACCACAAGGTTTTTTTTAGTAACGAAATAACTTGAATTCATAATATACGAGCAATAGTCACGTTAAGGGTTAGATTCCCATTAATTGTGAGAAAATAATAATTGTTGGTTTGATACGTAGTAGTAATAAAGCATTCTCTACGATCAAATTTGACTTCAGGTCACAAATATTATTCAAGTACATAATTCAAGGTTATTTGAATTCATTTAACGTAGTATATTCTATTGTAAATATTAAGTAGAGGGGATTCGCCGGTTCTAGCGCCTCACCTCCTCACCTCTACCACACAGTAATGAGAATAGTCTGTCTCTCTTCAACACGTGTAAAGGTGTATGTCTGTCTCCGTCTACAGAGCAGTGTTACCAACATACAGGGTGTTCCTTAAAAAGTTTATGTAACTAGATGAAGTCCCTAGAATAGTTACTAGATTTGGGCGGTAAATTTAAATTTAGCACGTGTAAAGGTATATGTCTATCTTCGTCTACAGAGCAGTGTTACCAACATACAGGGTGTTCCTTAAAAAGTTTATGCAACTAGATGAAATCCCCAGATTAGTTACTAGATTTGGGTGGCAAATTTAAATTTAACACGTGTAAAAGTATATGTCTAGCTCCACCTACAGAGCAGTGTTACCAACATACAGGGTGTTTCTTAAAAAGTTTATGTAACTAGATGCAGCCCCTAGATTAATTACTAGATTTGGGTGGCAAATTTAAATTTAACACGTGTAAAAGTATATGCCAAGCTCCACCTACAAAGCAGTGTTACCAACTTAGAAAGTGTTCTATAAGAAAGTGCATGTAACTATTGAAGTCTCTAGATTTAAAATAAGCGACTAGATTTAAGCATTAAATTTTGAATTTAGTAGTTTCTGTTGTTGTCTAACGAGTTACTCAGATATATATACATCAACCCATACTAATACAACCGACCAACCAACGAAGTCGAGAACTAAAGTTACCAATAACAACACAACTGCGAGTTTTGTAGGCTCGGCTTACCGATGCGTCTAGCTAACCTCAACACCTTCGTAAAGGTGTCTCAACCTCAAGCTAGTTACAGTCAGAGTATATTAATTTTACATAATACAGGTTAAACAGCATCTGAGGATTAAGATTGTTTGCATGCTAAATAGTACACTATCACTAGGATGACTGATAAATAATTCCACACAATCATAATTTTAGTTAAAACACTCACCTGTATGTAGCAACGCAAATCCTTAAAACTGTTCGAGGAGCTGAAACGTCAATATTCCATGTAACCCTCTAGTAGAACGATCTCCCCTCATGTTATACACAGCAGAGAGGTTCAACTCGATGCAAACTGTAAGAGCGATTGAGTTGAGGGTAATGGAGTTAGCAACGGTGGAGACGCTCAAGCCTACAAAGTTGAAGTTGTGTAGATGAATGTTGCATACTTGAATAAATAGATATTAACTGAAACGCTCACAACCAACACCAACAACTACACCACAACTAATATCAATCTATACCAACCAACAGCAATAATTACTACCACAACCAACACCGACAACTACCTCCACAACCAACAATCCAACCAACACCGATAACTACTACCACAACCAACAAACCAGCGAACTACTTCCACAACTAACACCAATAAACCCAATCTGTACCAACAACTACTTCTACAACCAACCAACACCAACAACTACTATTACAACTACACCAACACCAGTATAAACTTCGATAATTCAATAAAACACAGAATACATACATACAACATTTTTATTTTATTTATCTATCATACACTTCAAAAGTCTTAAACATCTATATAACATATGTTCAAAAAGTATTTGAACTAGATGAGGCTATACACAGTAAGATGAAGGACCGATCGACCAACCCCATCAACCAGCCGACCAACTGATTAACTTAGTACTTAGTATACAAATATACATAGCTTCAAATGTCTTAATAGTTTAGTGTAGATTATACTGCAGACTAATTTAATAAAGCATAGAATACATATAACATTTTATTATATTTATCTACTATAAATATCAAAGTTTAGACAAATTTCTGTTAACTATGATGTTGCCATCCGATTGATGAATGGTGAATTTTTTAACACGTTGCCGGAATTTTATAATGACCCCAAGCTAGAGTCATATGCGTTCCAGGAATGATGTACCTTTTATCATCTTCTGGAGAAAGAGCAACCTTGTTTTTAATTTCCGTGTATAACTGATGGTTATACGATCTAAACTGCCTCATCGTTTTATATATAGTTTTGTTATGTAACACAACACCCTCATAATCATCCATATCAAGCTCATTTCTAATAATCGCGGTTTGAACTCCTTTCGCCTTTTTTGTGAGTTCACCCTCTACATCAACTATGTAGGCTTTAGCACCTGTTCCATAGAACTTCCAAATAATCTTACCCCCATACTCATCTTTCATTCTGCCTATTACAGATTTTGTTATAGGCATATCAAAACGATTATTTGGTAAATAGTTAGATGTATCAAAATACTCTAAGTTCTTTTTCATATCATTATAAAAATTTTCTGTAAATACTTCTAGAATTAACGAATCAGTGTCGGTGTATGCTAAAAGAGCCTTATCCCCATAATTTTCTTTAATAAAATTATAATAGAAGTTATACATAATAAATTTAGACAAGTCCAGAACACAGAAACCTATATAGATGGGTTTGTTGTAGACCACTTTAAGTCGCTCCATTTGTATAGCTACAAAGTCTTCACTTATAATGGTTAAGTTTTTAAAATTCGGTTTGGAAATTAACGATTCTGCCCCCAACCTCTTACCTATATTTTCCCAATGTGTAATAAGCCGTATATCTACTCTTTTATCAACATTTTCCATTGTTTTTCCAAATACCGCGTTATTCATTAATTTGTAAAACGTTTTCTCGAACTCGTTGACAGCCTGATTCCTCCTTACGGTATTTAAATCAACATACTTTTTTAACCAAGGAGATTGCGAGAATGATAAGATGCGGTGGACTTTCCGTAATTTTAACCCGGCATTTAAACATTGTTGTAGATTTTGGTAGTGTATAATGTATTTCTCTTTCGGATTTAAATTCGCGATTAGCTTAGTGTATTTAGAGTTTGGCGGTGATATATTTTCAGGACAAAATGGAAGTTCGTTATGAAGATCGTGTAATGATTCAGGATAATCTAAATCAACTTCCAAAACATATCCACGATTAGAAGTGTTTAGAATTTCATTAATGTTAAAATTTTGAATTTCAGAATCGGATAACCATTGAAATCTGCCTGTTGGTAGATGCATAGATAAGGAAGCCCCATAAAGATTTGTTGCATCCAGGTATGACAGATACGACGTTTGTTTGTTAGGGTTAAAGGTTGACATAAATGGGTTATTAGCCTTAACTGATCTTTTGCTACACTGACAGAGTCCGCCACGAATGCCTTTTTGGAAAAAATGCACCATATCTATATCAGTTAGTAATTCTAGTTCTATTTCGGTATATTTTAGCATCGCATTCCAGCTTAAACCAGGTGCAGTATAAAAATGACATGGATCTAGTTTATAAGCTTCCATGCAAACATATCGAAAGTTTTCAAAAATGTCTGCTAGCAACAACACATCAGATTTCAAGTATATATCCGAATAATCACCTAATGTTTTACATTTGAAAACCCCCCACACCATCTTTGCACGTTCATAATCTAATTCTGATATTTTACTGTTAGTTAAACCGTTAAAAAATTGTTCACGTGTGGGTAGTTTTGGATCATCTAACCGTTCCATGCTGTCAACGTAAGAATAGGGAAATACACCCTTCTGTCTAATTAAGTTAAACTTTTCTCCTTCAAAATATTTCTTTATTTCTGTACATTGTTCTACCCCCAAATTTTTAGCTAACTTTTCCAAACTCATAGGCATAAATCTAAATGAATCTAAAAATCTCAATTTCATAAAAACGTGTTTTTCTTTGCCATTCTTATCAACAATTGTTTCTACGGGTATATGCTTCGTAAAAGAGATATACTTTTCTTTGTTTGTAGCTATCACATCAATTTTGCTTTCATCTAATCCCAAAGCTTTTATAAATAAATGTGCATCATAATTTGACAAATTGTGAAAGAATATAGGAATAAAATTCGAAAGTTTAAAATTTATATTACATATACTATGAGCAGGCCCGCGGTATTTACCAGTCAAGTGACAATGATCTTTCACCCTCTCATCACTATCCAGAAACGGCTTTTCACATATATGACAGCTTGCTGCTATTTTGTGAACTAGTTTATCATTTTCGGTTAGATTATTTATTGGAACTATATGTTTCAGGTGATTCACATAAATTTCCTTTATGCCAGCGTCTATTCGCTCACAAAAAACTTTAGCACAATCAAAACCTCGGTAAGATTCAAACTTTGAAAGGGAGTCATCGTAAGAGCATTTTATATAATATGCAAAACTATAGGGTGTGTGCATATGAGTTTTTTGAGAAAACGGTTTATTACTGTCTTGCCGACAGTATTGAAGCGGTACAAGCATCGACTCGAAATCTACATATACAACGAATGGAAGTTTCAATTTTTGTTCAAAAGATTCAAATTTTAAAATATTTTGGGGCAACGTGTTTCCAAATTTATCCAATCGCGGTACAGTAGTTGGCAATATAACTCGAACATTTTTACAATCGTGTTGTTGATGTAATGCCAAACGTTCTGAACTAGTAAAATTCATCAGGCAACCATCACAGAAACTTTTCTTATGCTCATTATTTGATAACTGATGATTAACAAGCCTTGATAAATTTTTAATGAGACAGTAGTGTGATCCACCTTCATTATCATCAATTAATAACAGATTTACATGTATATCTCGTTTTGTTTTCGTGAAGTGTAATGGCCCACTAATTTCATATTTGATTTGTCCATTTTCATATATAGAATCTAAACTATATACATTAATGGAAATATCATTTTGCAATTCAAATTTTGATATATCGCGCAACTTCACAGGAAACTCAATTCCTGCAAAATTTAATTCATTCTGATATTTTATATATTTAGTAATACGACAAGCATCCTTATCAACAGGATGTAAAGCGGCCAACACACTCCACATAAAACAACGATTATCAGCATTTTGAATGTTAATTACAGCCTTCCTAGTTTTAATTGTTTGCGGTAGTGGAATATATGATGAAGCCCTTAGAGGACTATATTTGTTGATATTCAACTCGATAAACAACAACCTTTCCAGAGCCCATCCACTCTCTCTTTCTTGAAACTCGCTAACTTTATTGTCGATGATATCGATGAAATAATTATAAAGTTCGTTTAGGTTTGTTGATGAAGTGCAAACTTTGAATTTGGTGTTAAATGATTTTACTTCTTTTAGATCTTTCGATTGTAATGCGAAAAGTCCAAACAATTCAATATTAATCTTCACAGCACCATGCTTACCCAAACTTGTCACAATGGAGTCAACACATTTTTGCTTCAAAATCTTCAGATATTCTTTAACATCCACATAAATTTTTGTATCGGCTGTAGTAATACGGTATGTTGCTATTCGGTGTTTAAAGGATTGGTTTATTACTGTAACACCATTCCCTTCTCCCACGCACGCCTTGTTTTTATGTTGTAGGCTTCTACAATGTTGCATTACGTATTTCCTCAAGACAGATACATCACATACTTCACATCTTGTTGTATCGCCTTGAATTTGAATGCTACCATCAACACAAGTTTGTTTAGGCTTAGGTGTTAGTTTAACATCATCTTCTAACTTCCTTTTCCGTAAACCATGTTTTTCAACTTGATGTTTTCGAAAATGTCCCAAACTTGAAAATGTAACCCCACATACTTCACATAACTGGGATAGTGGTATACAATAACCTTCTTGATGTCTGCGTAGGTTATCTTTTCGAGTGAACTGCTTGTTACACATCTCACAAGTAAATTGCTTCATCTTCACGCTACGAGATAGTGCTAAAACAGAATGAGGTGAGAGCTCTCCATTAACCCTCGAACACTATATCATTACCTGCTATAGTTGAATATAACCGAACACTTCTGATATTATATGAAGATGCTGTATCCTTAACTGGTATTCCCAATGCAATTATCAGTAAAGCTATCGATACAAATCGGAACTGAATCTGGTGAATACGTCTTTAAATCAGGAAACAACAGCTGCAACAATAAATACGATATTAGTATTAAGCTTTAACGCTGAGTGGATAAATAGATACAATAAAATTTCCCTCCAAGTCCGAGCTGATTGCGATTGTCTGATTTCAAGGTCAACCAGACAAACTCATCCTACTATCACATGTGAAACGCTTGAACACCCGATCCACCCCTCAATTTTCAACCCGACGACAGCTTACCACAATTTAATAAACGGCAGAGCACTCGAGAGCATCTATGACCACCACCGAACGACCGAAGCACAACTGAGAAATATTTCAAGGATGGCACGTCTTTTATATACCCAGCTACACTGCACCAGCAAGCAAGGACATTTCTAAAACCACCTCCCACCACTCATCATCAAAATTAAAAATCAAGGCCGACAGAAACTCCAGTGCTCTAACGTTCTCAGCAGTTACTACAGCGCAAATTAATCTAAGTCAAACAGGCATTAAACTCATCTTACTATCACATGCGAAACGCTTGAACACCCGACCCACCCTCTCAATTTTCAACCCAACGACTGCTTACCACAATTTAATAAACCGCAGAGCACTCGAAAGCACATGTGACCACCACCGAACAACTAAAGCACAACTGAGAAATATTTGAAGGATGGCACGTCTTTTATATACCCAGCTACACTACACCAACAAGCAAGGGCAATTCTTAAACCACCTCCAACCACTCATCATCAAAATTAAAATCGAGGTCAACACAAACTCCAGTGCTCTAACGTTCTTAGCAGCTACTACAGCGCAAATTAATCTAAGTCAAAACAATAATAAGTGGTTTTACAAATATTAGTGAAACCGCGCGAATTGCGAGAACATTTACGAAAAATCTGCTCGAAACCCCTCGGTAGTCGATTTACCCCCCTTATCATAATTCATAATGCTGAAATATCAACCCCCAAAATCAAACTTCTTCAACCATTCCTTTATGAGAAGCAGTAAGTACAATGAAATTTTTTCCAAGTTCAGGTTTAAAACAAAAAAAATCAGATAATTCTACTTGTTCCATACCCCCCCCCCTTCCCCCACCCCCATGTGATACCAGTTATATCGATACGTTAAAATCTTCATGAATGCAGTACTTAATATTATTATTATTATTAATAGTATTACATTTCATTGCTAAAACTAAAAGCAACAGTTAATAATTGAGTTCTACGATTATTATTTTCATACAACTTTGTTCGTCTTTTACAACTATTCACTAACAGTTAAACAAATAATGCTGAATATATCAATCCTGTATTACATAATAAACTAATATCGCATGTATTCATGTGTAGAATAGCTCTGTTATATTTTAATATATTTCATCAATCAACCGATTAGTGACGTCAGAAATATCAAACCCTTCAAGTCTGACAAATATGAAAAGATATAGTTTCAAAAGTGAGATTTAGGGAGACTGACAATACTACATGAAAAGGAGTGGTGGCGGTACTACCACACGGTTCTTAAGCACCATCATATTGGGTTTCACTAAAATACTCGCTCGAATAAAAAAATATAAAACTATAAAGTACACCATCCATACATGAAAATAATAAACACAATCCTCAATGCTTTAGGTTTATACTTATTCCACGTAATACGCGTCTCTTCATATAATAATTGCAGCTAGCATCAATACAGAGAAATGACGTAAATTGTATGAGAAATAATAAATATAGTGTTTCTATATCTACACTGCCAATACACACCACATTCTATCAGTACATCATGATAAATTAAAGGTGATTTTATTGGCTGATCAGCAGCATCACGTATAAATCACTTTTAATATACAACTGCAAGGGTGTTGCAGTCTTGGATAACAAATGGTATAGGTAACATGCCATCACAACGCTATAGATCAAAGCATGATCGCCACATACAAAGACAACACGAGTAGTTGATTACTGATAAAACGTTTTACGTGTATAATTATTCTATATAATACGTACCTCTTCTTGTAATAAATACAGCTAAACGAAATCTCGATGTTGACTGCAAAATCAGCTAAGCTCACCCAGCAAATCTTCAAGTCAATATACCTCTTGCTATCGATGTTAGGTACTTATACCTAGAACATAATAATTACAAAAACAATTCAAATCACTTATAAAAATTAACGAAAATACAGTGGAGAATATATGTCTTAATACCAGCAAAACTAGTTCAAAACTCAAAACCAGCAAACCAAGGGGGGGGGGGGGGGAAACCCTCTCCTAAATTTAAAACACACCTACTACTATCAATGTTAAAACACTACCTTTAAAATTTAAGCATTCCTATTCGACATTACACCTACCTAGTATAAGAGTCTCTCTATTCCAAAACCACCAAAATCGAATGGACGGACGCGTGCTCCCTCCTTCTAACAGCTGTTTGATAAAGGCAGTCTACCCCCTCAGGCTGCTTGAGTAATGAGAAAAGCGTCCAGAATTACAGCGTATTTCAAATGTTGGAAATTTTGCAGCTGTTTGAAAAGGATAGTTCTCCAAATCGCTCAAGGTCATAAACCCGCGGATAACCTTTGCCTTGAATACACAAAGCTAAGCGGCGAGACTAGATTTCCACAATTGCAACACGCGTTAAATGTTAGAATTGTTTTCAACTCCAGAACCTACAAAAAGAAAAAAACCTGATAAAACACAGTAAATCGAACAGATTAATAAAGCTTCAAAATCATATTTTAGCATATAAAAACAATACGCACAGACGTCAAATTTAATGTGTGAAATATTCTGAGACAACCTTTAAAACCAGAAAAAATAAGGAAATATCTCTGAAACAGTTGGTAATTTAACAAAAATAATTTGAAAATAAGAATCGGATAGACATGGCGGATATTATATTTGCATAGTATATTATTATGAATACAAAATCTGTAAAACAGCGTTTAACAGATCCATTGTTTACCAAACTCTGTAAAGTTAAATATTTCTACGTGAGCGTATGGTGAATGCAAACAGCGATACCTAAATCGAAGATGTTAGTTTGCATAACAGTTTATACACTCTTATCTAACCTACCTGACGAAATGTAAGAGGAGCGCGTCCTGACCCCTCCAGCAACTGTTTGAAAAAGATAGTTCTCCAGATCACTCAAGTTCATAAACACGCGGCTAACCTCGGCCTCGAATGCAAAGTTATGCAGCGAAAAGTGGCTCCAGAGTTTTTACGCACGTCAAATACCGGAAATTCTAACAACTCCAAATCTGCAAACAAGAAAAAACAGATAGAACACAGTAATTCGATTAGAGAAGTAAGAAACTTCTAAATTATATTTTTTTTATATAACTACGAAAATAGTTCACTTTAGCAATGTTTTTACACATTACTAAAATAACTCGTAAACACATGTTATTATCAAGAACAAATTTTTAAAAAATGCATCCTATTACCTTACTAATGCACCTTCAGTTACGCCCCAAGACTGTTTATGCAATATGGCGGCAGGTATAAACTGCAACAGCTTTCGTCAACACATCGATGTGCATTCTAACGCAACTAAAGAACAACTGAGATAGGGTGACGGAAAATGAGGGCTTTTATAACCTCTGCGCATCCTTGCCTTGACATCACACATATGAAAACACAATATCGGCTTAATTTAAGCACACATTTAAAACTGTGTAATATTTTATTTGTTATCCATTTGCAAACACACCTACTATTATTTATCAATGTTAAAACACAACCCCTTAATATTTTAAACACTCCTATTTGACACTACACTTACCTAGTATAAGAGCCTCTGTATTCCAAAAACCACCGATAACCGAATGGACAGGTGCGTCTTCCCCCTTCTAACAGCTGTTTGAATAAGGCAGCCCTCTTCCCCCTCAAGCTGCACGAGTAGTGAAAAAAAGCTTTCAGAATTGCAGCGTATTTCAAATGTTGGAAATTTTGCAGCTGTCAAATGTTAGAATTTCTTTTCAACTCCAAAACCTACAAAAAGAAAACCCCAAATAGAATACAGTAACTCGATCAGATGAATAAATGTCACTTCTAACAGTTGTCATCTAAATAACTAACGACAACTACATCCACAAGCGATCAAATGGAAGTTGCTTGTAGCTCCTAGGAAGTAAAAGTACTTCTAATGTTAAGAACTAAAAGTATTACGTAACAACATACGCTTTTTGTGTAAGTAAGAGAAACGTTAAATAAATTTACACTTACAAAAAGGAATGGTCCTATGATCGATCTTGTTTTATAAATAATTACACATCCAGCGCAAACACAGTTAAACAAACAGCGTACTAGGCACTATTTCGATTGTTTAGAAGTCACTAATTTTCACTTTCGAATCCAATTTTTAATCAGAATTTACTATCAAGTAGCAAAAACGCGACTTTCTGAAACAAAGCACAGGTTTCGACGAAACGAACGCAGCGAGTCGGCAAAGCTTTGCCCGTTTGTTGAGGTGCTCCGGAGGGCAAGGCAGAAGAACCACATTCCAGCAGCTCATTTGCCGACTCGCTGCGTTCGTTTCGTCGAAACCTGTGCTTTGTTTCAGAAAGTCGCGTTTTGCTACTTGATAGTAAATTCTGATTAAAAATTGGATTCGAAAGTGAAAATTAGTGACTTCTAAACAATCGAAATAGTGCCTAGTACGCTGTTTGTTTAACTGTGTTTGCGCTGGAT
>CALNHX010012330.1:0-25861 GCA_940337035.1 Agriotes lineatus
GTACCAACACCAACAGGTGCTTAATAACTGACTTAGTATTGACTGCAGTGGTAATAGCCCTTGTAATAACAAATATGGAAATCATTTCATTAAATATCACTTCTATATTAAATTTTTCTGCATCTAAAAATTTCAAGTTTAATAGTTTAGTATTCAGGTACGTTAAAATGTTGGAAAAGCACGTTTTGCAGCAAATATAAACTACAGAAAAAATTATTGTACTATTTTAATAGCTAACGCCGATCAGATTATCATAGTTTTAGCCGGAGTAACCGTGCCAACACTAACAGGAGCTCAATAAATGGTTTAGAATTGACTGTAGTGGTAGTAACTCTTGTAATAGCAAATATGGAAATCATTTCATTAAATATCACTTCTATATTAAATTTTTCTGCATCCAAAAATTTCAAGTTTAATAGTTTAGTATTCAGGTACGTTAAAATGTTGGAAAAGCACGTTTTGCAGCAAATATAAACTACAGAAAAAATTATTGTGCTACTTTAATAGCTAACGCCCATCAGAATATAATAATTTTTGCCAGAGTAACCGTACCAACACCAACAGGTGCTTAATAACTGACTTAGTATTGACTGCAGTGGTAATAGCACTTGTAATAACAAATATGGAAATCATTTCATTAAATATCACTTCTATATTAAATTTTTCTGCATACAAAAATTTCAAGTTTAATAGTTTAGTATTCAGGTACGTTAAAATGTTGGAAAAGCACGTTTTGCAGCAAATATAAACTACAGAAAAAATTATTGTGCTACTTTAATAACTAACGCCCATCAGAATATAATAATTTTTGCCAGAGTAACCGTACCAACACCAACAGGTGCTTAATAACTGACTTAGTATTGACTGCAGTGGTAATAGCCCTTGTAATAACAAATATGGAAATCATTTCATTAAATATCACTTCTATATTAAATTTTTCTGCATCCAAAAATTTCAAGTTTAATAGTTTAGTATTCACGTACGTTAAAATGTTGGAAAAGCACGTTTTGCAGCAAATATAAGCTACAGAAAAAATTATTGTGCTACTTTAATAGCTAACGCCCATCAGAATATAATAATTTTTGCCAGAGTAACCGTACCAACACCAACAGGTGCTTAATAACTGACTTAGTATTGACTGCAGTGGTAATAGCCCTTGTAATAACAAATATGGAAATCATTTCATTAAATATCACTTCTATATTAAATTTTTCTGCATACAAAAATTTCAAGTTTAATAGTTTAGTATTCAGGTACGTTAAAATGTTGGAAAAGCACGTTTTGCAGCAAATATAAACTACAGAAAAAAATATTGTGCTACTTTAATAGCTAACGCCCATCAGAATATAATAATTTTTGCCAGAGTAACCGTACCAACACCAACAGGTGCTTAATAACTGACTTAGTATTGACTGCAGTGGTAATAGCCCTTGTAATAACAAATATGGAAATCATTTCATTAAATATCACTTCTATATTAAATTTTTCTGCATACAAAAATTTCAAGTTTAATAGTTTAGTATTCAGGTACGTTAAAATGTTGGAAAAGCACGTTTTGCAGCAAATATAAACTACAGAAAAAATTATTGTGCTACTTTAATAGCTAACGCCCATCAGAATATAATAATTTTTGCCAGAGTAACCGTACCAACACCAACAGGTGCTTAATAACTGACTTAGTATTGACTGCAGTGGTAATAGCCCTTCTAATAACAAATATGGAAATCATTTCATTAAATATCACTTCTATATTAAATTTTTCTGCATACAAAAATTTCAAGTTTAATAGTTTAGTATTCAGGTACGTTAAAATGTTGGAAAAGCACGTTTTGCAGCAAATATAAACTACAGAAAAAATTATTGTACTATTTTAATAGCTAACGCCGATCAGATTATCATAGTTTTAGCCGGAGTAACCGTGCCAACACTAACAGGAGCTCAATAAATGGTTTAAAATTGACTGTAGTGGTAGTAACTCTTGTAATAGCAAATATGGAAATCATTTAACCGTATATCAATACTATATTAAATTTTTCTGCATCCAAAAATTTCAAGTGTAATAGTTTAGTTTTCAGGTACGTAAAAATGTCTGAAAAACACGTTTTGCAGCAAATATAAACTACAGAAAAAATTATTGTGCTACTTTAATAGCTAACGCCCATCAGAATATAATAATTTTTGCCAGAGTAACCGTACCAACACCAACAGGTGCTTAATAACTGACTTAGTATTGACTGCAGTGGTAATAGCCCTTGTAATAACAAATATGGAAATCATTTCATTAAATATCACTTCTATATTAAATTTTTCTGCATCCAAAAATTTCAAGTTTAATAGTTTAGTATTCAGGTACGTTAAAATGTTGGAAAAGCACGTTTTGCAGCAAATATAAACTACAGAAAAAATTATTGTGCTACTTTAATAGCTAACGCCCATCAGAATATAATAATTTTTGCCAGAGTAACCGTACCAACACCAACAGGTGCTTAATAACTGACTTAGTATTGACTGCAGTGGTAATAGCCCTTGTAATAACAAATATGGAAATCATTTCATTAAATATCACTTCTATATTAAATTTTTCTGCATCCAAAAATTTCAAGTTTAATAGTTTAGTATTCAGGTACGTTAAAATGTTGGAAAAGCACGTTTTGCAGCAAATATAAACTACAGAAAAAATTATTGTACTATTTTAATAGCTAACGCCGATCAGATTATCATAGCTTTAGCCGGAGTAACCGTGCCAACACTAACAGGAGCTCAATAAATGGTTTAGAATTGACAGTAGTGGTAGTAACTCTTGTAATAGCAAATATGGAAATCATTTAACCGTATATCAATACTATATTAAATTTTTCGGCATCCAAAAATTTCAAGTGTAATAGTTTAGTTTTCAGGTACGTAAAAATGTCTGAAAAACACGTTTTGCAGCAAATATAAACTACAGAAAAAATTATTGTGCTACTTTAATAGCTAACGCCCATCAGAATATAATAATTTTTGCCAGAGTAACCGTACCAACACCAACAGGAGCTTAATAACTGACTTAGTATTGACTGCAGTGGTAATAGCCCTTGTAATAACAAATATGGAAATCATTTCATTAAATATCACTTCTATATTAAATTTTTCTGCATCCAAAAATTTCAAGTTTAATAGTTTAGTATTCAGGTACGTTAAAATGTTGGAAAAGCACGTTTTTCAGCAAATATAAACTACAGAAAAAATTATTGTGCTACTTTAATAGCTAACGCCCATCAGAATATAATAATTTTTGCCAGAGTAACCGTACCAACACCAACAGGTGCTTAATAACTGACTTAGTATTGACTGCAGTGGTAATAGCCCTTGTAATAACAAATATGGAAATCATTTCATTAAATATCACTTCTATATTAAATTTTTCTGCATCCAAAAATTTCAAGTTTAATAGTTTAGTATTCAGGTACGTTAAAATGTTGGAAAAGCACGTTTTGCAGCAAATATAAACTACAGAAAAAATTATTGTGCTACTTTAATAGCTAACGCCCATCAGAATATAATAATTTTTGCCAGAGTAACCGTACCAACACCAACAGGTGCTTAATAACTGACTTAGTATTGACTGCAGTGGTAATAGCCCTTGTAATAACAAATATGGAAATCATTTCATTAAATATCACTTCTATATTAAATTTTTCTACATCCAAAAATTTCAAGTTTAATAGTTTAGTATTCAGGTACGTTAAAATGTTGGAAAAGCACGTTTTTCAGCAAATATAAACTACAGAAAAAATTATTGTGCTACTTTAATAGCTAACGCCCATCAGAATATAATAATTTTTGCCAGAGTAACCGTACCAACACCAACAGGTGCTTAATAACTGACTTAGTATTGACTGCAGTGGTAATAGCCCTTGTAATAACAAATATGGAAATCATTTCATTAAATATCACTTCTATATTAAATTTTTCTGCATCCAAAAATTTCAAGTTTAATAGTTTAGTATTCAGGTACGTTAAAATGTTGGAAAAGCACGTTTTGCAGCAAATATAAACTACAGAAAAAATTATTGTGCTACTTTAATAGCTAACGCCCATCAGAATATAATAATTTTTGCCAGAGTAACCGTACCAACACCAACAGGTGCTTAATAACTGACTTAGTATTGACTGCAGTGGTAATAGCCCTTGTAATAACAAATATGGAAATCATTTCATTAAATATCACTTCTATATTAAATTTTTCTACATCCAAAAATTTCAAGTTTAATAGTTTAGTATTCAGGTACGTTAAAATGTTGGAAAAGCACGTTTTGCAGCAAATATAAACTACAGAAAAAATTATTGTGCTACTTTAATAGCTAACGCCCATCAGAATATAATAATTTTTAACAGAGTAACCGTACCAACACCAACAGGTGCTTAATAACTGACTTAGTATTGACTGCAGTGGTAATAGCCCTTGTAATAACAAATATGGAAATCATTTCATTAAATATCACTTCTATATTAAATTTTTCTGCATCCAAAAATTTCAAGTTTAATAGTTTAGTATTCAGGTACGTTAAAATGTTGGAAAAGCACGTTTTGCAGCAAATATAAACTACAGAAAAAATTATTGTGCTACTTTAATAGCTAACGCCCATCAGAATATAATAATTTTTGCCAGAGTAACCGTACCAACACCAACAGGTGCTTAATAACTGACTTAGTATTGACTGCAGTGGTAATAGCCCTTGTAATAACAAATATGGAAATCATTTCATTAAATATCACTTCTATATTAAATTTTTCTGCATCCAAAAATTTCAAGTTTAATAGTTTAGTGTTCAGGTACGTTAAAATGTTGGAAAAGCACGTTTTGCAGCAAATATAAACTACAGAAAAAATTATTGTGCTACTTTAATAGCTAACGCCCATCAGAATATAATAATTTTTGCCAGAGTAACCGTACCAACACCAACAGGTGCTTAATAACTGACTTAGTATTGACTGCAGTGGTAATAGCCCTTGTAATAACAAATATGGAAATCATTTCATTAAATATCACTTCTATATTAAATTTTTCTGCATCCAAAAATTTCAAGTTTAATAGTTTAATATTCAGGTACGTTAAAATGTTGGAAAAGCACGTTTTGCAGCAAATATAAACTACAGAAAAAATTATTGTGCTACTTTAATAGCTAACGCCCATCAGAATATAATAATTTTTGCCAGAGTAACCGTACCAACACCAACAGGTGCTTAATAACTGACTTAGTATTGACTGCAGTGGTAATAGCCCTTGTAATAACAAATATGGAAATCATTTCATTAAATATCACTTCTATATTAAATTTTTCTACATCCAAAAATTTCAAGTTTAATAGTTTAGTATTCAGGTACGTTAAAATGTTGGAAAAGCACGTTTTGCAGCAAATATAAACTACAGAAAAAATTATTGTGCTACTTTAATAGCTAACGCCCATCAGAATATAATAATTTTTGCCAGAGTAACCGTACCAACACCAACAGGTGCTTAATAACTGACTTAGTATTGACTGCAGTGGTAATAGCCCTTGTAATAACAAATATGGAAATCATTTCATTAAATATCACTTCTATATTAAATTTTTCTGCATACAAAAATTTCAAGTTTAATAGTTTAGTATTCAGGTACGTTAAAATGTTGGAAAAGCACGTTTTGCAGCAAATATAAACTACAAAAAAAATTATTGTGCTACTTTAATAGCTAACGCCCATCAGAATATAATAATTTTTGCCAGAGTAACCGTACCAACACCAACAGGTGCTTAATAACTGACTTAGTATTGACTGCAGTGGTAATAGCCCTTGTAATAACAAATATGGAAATCATTTCATTAAATATCACTTCTATATTAAATTTTTCTGCATCCAAAAATTTCAAGTTTAATAGTTTAGTATTCAGGTACGTTAAAATGTTGGAAAAGCACGTTTTGCAGCAAATATAAACTACAGAAAAAATTATTGTGCTACTTTAATAGCTAACGCCCATCAGAATATAATAATTTTTGCCAGAGTAACCGTACCAACACCAACAGGTGCTTAATAACTGACTTAGTATTGACTGCAGTGGTAATAGCCCTTGTAATAACAAATATGGAAATCATTTCATTAAATATCACTTCTATATTAAATTTTTCTGCATACAAAAATTTCAAGTTTAATAGTTTAGTATTCAGGTACGTTAAAATGTTGGAAAAGCACGTTTTGCAGGAAATATAAACTACAGAAAAAATTATTGTGCTACTTTAATAGCTAACGCCCATCAGAATATAATAATTTTTGCCAGAGTAACCGTACCAACACCAACAGGTGCTTAATAACTGACTTAGTATTGACTGCAGTGGTAATAGCCCTTGTAATAACAAATATGGAAATCATTTCATTAAATATCACTTCTATATTAAATTTTTCTGCATACAAAAATTTCAAGTTTAATAGTTTAGTATTCAGGTACGTTAAAATGTTGGAAAAGCACGTTTTGCAGCAAATATAAACTACAGAAAAAATTATTGTGCTACTTTAATAGCTAACGCCCATCAGAATATAATAATTTTTGCCAGAGTAACCGTACCAACACCAACAGGTGCTTAATAACTGACTTAGTATTGACTGCAGTGGTAATAGCCCTTGTAATAACAAATATGGAAATCATTTCATTAAATATCACTTCTATATTAAATTTTTCTGCATCCAAAAATTTCAAGTTTAATAGTTTAGTATTCAGGTACGTTAAAATGTTGGAAAAGCACGTTTTGCAGCAAATATAAACTACAGAAAAAATTATTGTGCTACTTTAATAGCTAACGCCCATCAGAATATAATAATTTTTGCCAGAGTAACCGTACCAACACCAACAGGTGCTTAATAACTGACTTAGTATTGACTGCAGTGGTAATAGCCCTTGTAATAACAAATATGGAAATCATTTCATTAAATATCACTTCTATATTAAATTTTTCTGCATCCAAAAATTTCAAGTTTAATAGTTTAGTATTCAGGTACGTTAAAATGTTGGAAAAGCACGTTTTGCAGCAAATATAAACTACAGAAAAAATTATTGTACTATTTTAATAGCTAACGCCGATCAGATTATCATAGTTTTAGCCGGAGTAACCGTGCCAACACTAACAGGAGCTCAATAAATGGTTTAGAATTGACTGTAGTGGTAGTAACTCTTGTAATAGCAAATATGGAAATCATTTAACCGTATATCAATACTATATTAAATTTTTCTGCATCCAAAATTTCAAGTGTAATAGTTTAGTTTTCAGGTACGTAAAAATGTCTGAAAAACACGTTTTGCAGCAAATATAAACTACAGAAAAAATTATTGTGCTACTTTAATAGCTAACGCCCATCAGAATATAATAATTTTTGCCAGAGTAACCGTACCAACACCAACAGGTGCTTAATAACTGACTTAGTATTGACTGCAGTGGTAATAGCCCTTGTAATAACAAATATGGAAATCATTTCATTAAATATCACTTCTATATTAAATTTTTCTGCATCCAAAAATTTCAAGTTTAATAGTTTAGTATTCAGGTACGTTAAAATGTTGGAAAAGCACGTTTTGCAGCAAATATAAACTACAGAAAAAATTATTGTGCTACTTTAATAGCTAACGCCCATCAGAATATAATAATTTTTGCCAGAGTAACCGTACCAACACCAACAGGTGCTTAATAACTGACTTAGTATTGACTGCAGTGGTAATAGCCCTTGTAATAACAAATATGGAAATCATTTCATTAAATATCACTTCTATATTAAATTTTTCTGCATCCAAAAATGTCAAGTTTAATAGTTTAGTATTCAGGTACGTGAAAATGTTGGAAAAGCACGTTTTGCAGCAAATATAAACTACAGAAAAAATTATTGTGCTACTTTAATAGCTAACGCCCATCAGAATATAATAATTTTTGCCAGAGTAACCGTACCAACACCAACAGGTGCTTAATAACTGACTTAGTATTGACTGCAGTGGTAATAGCCCTTGTAATAACAAATATGGAAATCATTTCATTAAATATCACTTCTATATTAAATTTTTCTGCATCCAAAAATTTCAAGTTTAATAGTTTAGTATTCAGGTACGTTAAAATGTTGGAAAAGCACGTTTTGCAGCAAATATAAACTACAGAAAAAATTATTGTGCTACTTTAATAGCTAACGCCCATCAGAATATAATAATTTTTGCCAGAGTAACCGTACCAACACAACAGGTGCTTAATAACTGACTTAGTATTGACTGCAGTGGTAATAGCCCTTGTAATAACAAATATGGAAATCATTTCCATTAAATATCACTTCTATATTAAATTTTTCTGCATCCAAAAATTTCAAGTTTAATAGTTTAGTATTCAGGTACGTTAAAATGTTGGAAAAGCACGTTTTGCAGCAAATATAAACTACAGAAAAAATTATTGTGCTACTTTAATAGCTAACGCCCATCAGAATATAATAATTTTTAACAGAGTAACCGTACCAACACCAACAGGTGCTTAATAACTGACTTAGTATTGACTGCAGTGGTAATAGCCCTTGTAATAACAAATATGGAAATCATTTCATTAAATATCACTTCTATATTAAATTTTTCTGCATCCAAAAATTTCAAGTTTAATAGTTTAGTATTCAGGTACGTTAAAATGTTGGAAAAGCACGTTTTGCAGCAAATATAAACTACAGAAAAAATTATTGTGCTACTTTAATAGCTAACGCCCATCAGAATATAATAATTTTTGCCAGAGTAACCGTACCAACACCAACAGGTGCTTAATAACTGACTTAGTATTGACTGCAGTGGTAATAGCCCTTGTAATAACAAATATGGAAATCATTTCATTAAATATCACTTCTATATTAAATTTTTCTCCATCCAAAAATTTCAAGTTTAATAGTTTAGTATTCAGGTACGTTAAAATGTTGGAAAAACACGTTTTGCAGCAAATATAAACTACAGAAAAAATTATTGTGCTACTTTAATAGCTAACGCCCATCAGAATATAATAATTTTTGCCAGAGTAACCGTACCAACACCAACAGGTGCTTAATAACTGACTTAGTATTGACTGCAGTGGTAATAGCCCTTGTAATAACAAATATGGAAATCATTTCATTAAATATCACTTCTATATTAAATTTTTCTGCATACAAAAATTTCAAGTTTAATAGTTTAGTATTCAGGTACGTTAAAATGTTGGAAAAGCACGTTTTGCAGCAAATATAAACTACAGAAAAAATTATTGTGCTACTTTAATAGCTAACGCCCATCAGAATATAATAATTTTTGCCAGAGTAACCGTACCAACACCAACAGGTGCTTAATAACTGACTTAGTATTGACTGCAGTGGTAATAGCCCTTGTAATAACAAATATGGAAATCATTTCATTAAATATCACTTCTATATTAAATTTTTCTGCATCCAAAAATTTCAAGTTTAATAGTTTAGTATTCAGGTACGTTAAAATGTTGGAAAAGCACGTTTTGCAGCAAATATAAACTACAGAAAAAATTATTGTGCTACTTTAATAGCTAACGCGCATCAGAATATAATAATTTTTGCCAGAGTAACCGTACCAACACCAACAGGTGCTTAATAACTGACTTAGTATTGACTGCAGTGGTAATAGCCCTTGTAATAACAAATATGGAAATCATTTCATTAAATATCACTTCTATATTAAATTTTTCTGCATACAAAAATTTCAAGTTTAATAGTTTAGTATTCAGGTACGTTAAAATGTTGGAAAAGCACGTTTTGCAGCAAATATAAACTACAGAAAAAATTATTGTGCTACTTTAATAGCTAACGCCCATCAGAATATAATAATTTTTGCCAGAGTAACCGTACCAACACCAACAGGTGCTTAATAACTGACTTAGTATTGACTGCAGTGGTAATAGCCCTTGTAATAACAAATATGGAAATCATTTCATTAAATATCACTTCTATATTAAATTTTTCTGCATACAAAAATTTCAAGTTTAATAGTTTAGTATTCAGGTACGTTAAAATGTTGGAAAAGCACGTTTTGCAGCAAATATAAACTACAGAAAAAATTATTGTGCTACTTTAATAGCTAACGCCCATCAGAATATAATAATTTTTGCCAGAGTAACCGTACCAACACCAACAGGTGCTTAATAACTGACTTAGTATTGACTGCAGTGGTAATAGCCCTTGTAATAACAAATATGGAAATCATTTCATTAAATATCACTTCTATATTAAATTTTTCTGCATCCAAAAATTTCAAGTTTAATAGTTTAGTATTCAGGTACGTTAAAATGTTGGAAAGCACGTTTTGCAGCAAATATAAACTACAGAAAAAATTATTGTGCTACTTTAATAGCTAACGCCCATCAGAATATAATAATTTTTGCCAGAGTAACCGTACCAACACCAACAGGTGCTTAATAACTGACTTAGTATTGACTGCAGTGGTAATAGCCCTTGTAATAACAAATATGGAAATCATTTCATTAAATATCACTTCTATATTAAATTTTTCTGCATCCAAAAATTTCAAGTTTAATAGTTTAGTATTCAGGTACGTTAAAATGTTGGAAAAGCACGTTTTGCAGCAAATATAAACTACAGAAAAAATTATTGTACTATTTTAATAGCTAACGCCGATCAGATTATCATAGTTTTAGCCGGAGTAACCGTGCCAACACTAACAGGAGCTCAATAAATGGTTTAAAATTGACTGTAGTGGTAGTAACTCTTGTAATAGCAAATATGGAAATCATTTAACCGTATATCAATACTATATTAAATTTTTCTGCATCCAAAAATTTCAAGTGTAATAGTTTAGTTTTCAGGTACGTAAAAATGTCTGAAAAACACGTTTTGCAGCAAATATAAACTACAGAAAAAATTATTGTGCTACTTTAATAGCTAACGCCCATCAGAATATAATAATTTTTGCCAGAGTAACCGTACCAACACCAACAGGTGCTTAATAACTGACTTAGTATTGACTGCAGTGGTAATAGCCCTTGTAATAACAAATATGGAAATCATTTCATTAAATATCACTTCTATATTAAATTTTTCTGCATCCAAAAATTTCAAGTTTAATAGTTTAGTATTCAGGTACGTTAAAATGTTGGAAAAGCACGTTTTGCAGCAAATATAAACTACAGAAAAAATTATTGTGCTACTTTAATAGCTAACGCCCATCAGAATATAATAATTTTTGCCAGAGTAACCGTACCAACACCAACAGGTGCTTAATAACTGACTTAGTATTGACTGCAGTAGTAATAGCCCTTGTAATAACAAATATGGAAATCATTTCATTAAATATCACTTCTATATTAAATTTTTCTGCATCCAAAAATTTCAAGTTTAATAGTTTAGTATTTAGGTACGTTAAAATGTTGGAAAAGCACGTTTTGCAGCAAATATAAACTACAGAAAAAATTATTGTGCTACTTTAATAGCTAACGCCCATCAGAATATAATAATTTTTGCCAGAGTAACCGTACCAACACCAACAGGTGCTTAATAACTGACTTAGTATTGACTGCAGTGGTAATAGCCCTTGTAATAACAAATATGGAAATCATTTCATTAAATATCACTTCTATATTAAATTTTTCTGCATCCAAAAATTTCAAGTTTAATAGTTTAGTATTCAGGTACGTTAAAATGTTGGAAAAGCACGTTTTGCAGCAAATATAAACTACAGAAAAAATTATTGTGCTACTTTAATAGCTAACGCCCATCAGAATATAATAATTTTTAACAGAGTAACCGTACCAACACCAACAGGTGCTTAATAACTGACTTAGTATTGACTGCAGTGGTAATAGCCCTTGTAATAACAAATATGGAAATCATTTCATTAAATATCACTTCTATATTAAATTTTTCTCCATCCAAAAATTTCAAGTTTAATAGTTTAGTATTCAGGTACGTTAAAATGTTGGAAAAACACGTTTTGCAGCAAATATAAACTACAGAAAAAATTATTGTGCTACTTTAATAGCTAACGCCCATCAGAATATAATAATTTTTGCCAGAGTAACCGTACCAACACCAACAGGTGCTTAATAACTGACTTAGTATTGACTGCAGTGGTAATAGCCCTTGTAATAACAAATATGGAAATCATTTCATTAAATATCACTTCTATATTAAATTTTTCTGCATACAAAAATTTCAAGTTTAATAGTTTAGTATTCAGGTACGTTAAAATGTTGGAAAAGCACGTTTTGCAGCAAATATAAACTACAGAAAAAATTATTGTGCTACTTTAATAGCTAACGCCCATCAGAATATAATAATTTTTGCCAGAGTAACCGTACCAACACCAACAGGTGCTTAATAACTGACTTAGTATTGACTGCAGTGGTAATAGCCCTTGTAATAACAAATATGGAAATCATTTCATTAAATATCACTTCTATATTAAATTTTTCTGCATCCAAAAATTTCAAGTTTAATAGTTTAGTATTCAGGTACGTTAAAATGTTGGAAAAGCACGTTTTGCAGCAAATATAAACTACAGAAAAAATTATTGTGCTACTTTAATAGCTAACGCGCATCAGAATATAATAATTTTTGCCAGAGTAACCGTACCAACACCAACAGGTGCTTAATAACTGACTTAGTATTGACTGCAGTGGTAATAGCCCTTGTAATAACAAATATGGAAATCATTTCATTAAATATCACTTCTATATTAAATTTTTCTGCATACAAAAATTTCAAGTTTAATAGTTTAGTATTCAGGTACGTTAAAATGTTGGAAAAGCACGTTTTGCAGCAAATATAAACTACAGAAAAAATTATTGTGCTACTTTAATAGCTAACGCCCATCAGAATATAATAATTTTTGCCAGAGTAACCGTACCAACACCAACAGGTGCTTAATAACTGACTTAGTATTGACTGCAGTGGTAATAGCCCTTGTAATAACAAATATGGAAATCATTTCATTAAATATCACTTCTATATTAAATTTTTCTGCATACAAAAATTTCAAGTTTAATAGTTTAGTATTCAGGTACGTTAAAATGTTGGAAAAGCACGTTTTGCAGCAAATATAAACTACAGAAAAAATTATTGTGCTACTTTAATAGCTAACGCCCATCAGAATATAATAATTTTTGCCAGAGTAACCGTACCAACACCAACAGGTGCTTAATAACTGACTTAGTATTGACTGCAGTGGTAATAGCCCTTGTAATAACAAATATGGAAATCATTTCATTAAATATCACTTCTATATTAAATTTTTCTGCATCCAAAAATTTCAAGTTTAATAGTTTAGTATTCAGGTACGTTAAAATGTTGGAAAGCACGTTTTGCAGCAAATATAAACTACAGAAAAAATTATTGTGCTACTTTAATAGCTAACGCCCATCAGAATATAATAATTTTTGCCAGAGTAACCGTACCAACACCAACAGGTGCTTAATAACTGACTTAGTATTGACTGCAGTGGTAATAGCCCTTGTAATAACAAATATGGAAATCATTTCATTAAATATCACTTCTATATTAAATTTTTCTGCATCCAAAAATTTCAAGTTTAATAGTTTAGTATTCAGGTACGTTAAAATGTTGGAAAAGCACGTTTTGCAGCAAATATAAACTACAGAAAAAATTATTGTACTATTTTAATAGCTAACGCCGATCAGATTATCATAGTTTTAGCCGGAGTAACCGTGCCAACACTAACAGGAGCTCAATAAATGGTTTAAAATTGACTGTAGTGGTAGTAACTCTTGTAATAGCAAATATGGAAATCATTTAACCGTATATCAATACTATATTAAATTTTTCTGCATCCAAAAATTTCAAGTGTAATAGTTTAGTTTTCAGGTACGTAAAAATGTCTGAAAAACACGTTTTGCAGCAAATATAAACTACAGAAAAAATTATTGTGCTACTTTAATAGCTAACGCCCATCAGAATATAATAATTTTTGCCAGAGTAACCGTACCAACACCAACAGGTGCTTAATAACTGACTTAGTATTGACTGCAGTGGTAATAGCCCTTGTAATAACAAATATGGAAATCATTTCATTAAATATCACTTCTATATTAAATTTTTCTGCATCCAAAAATTTCAAGTTTAATAGTTTAGTATTCAGGTACGTTAAAATGTTGGAAAAGCACGTTTTGCAGCAAATATAAACTACAGAAAAAATTATTGTGCTACTTTAATAGCTAACGCCCATCAGAATATAATAATTTTTGCCAGAGTAACCGTACCAACACCAACAGGTGCTTAATAACTGACTTAGTATTGACTGCAGTAGTAATAGCCCTTGTAATAACAAATATGGAAATCATTTCATTAAATATCACTTCTATATTAAATTTTTCTGCATCCAAAAATTTCAAGTTTAATAGTTTAGTATTTAGGTACGTTAAAATGTTGGAAAAGCACGTTTTGCAGCAAATATAAACTACAGAAAAAATTATTGTGCTACTTTAATAGCTAACGCCCATCAGAATATAATAATTTTTGCCAGAGTAACCGTACCAACACCAACAGGTGCTTAATAACTGACTTAGTATTGACTGCAGTGGTAATAGCCCTTGTAATAACAAATATGGAAATCATTTCATTAAATATCACTTCTATATTAAATTTTTCTGCATCCAAAAATTTCAAGTTTAATAGTTTAGTATTCAGGTACGTTAAAATGTTGGAAAAGCACGTTTTGCAGCAAATATAAACTACAGAAAAAATTATTGTGCTACTTTAATAGCTAACGCCCATCAGAATATAATAATTTTTAACAGAGTAACCGTACCAACACCAACAGGTGCTTAATAACTGACTTAGTATTGACTGCAGTGGTAATAGCCCTTGTAATAACAAATATGGAAATCATTTCATTAAATATCACTTCTATATTAAATTTTTCTGCATCCAAAAATTTCAAGTTTAATAGTTTAGTATTCAGGTACGTTAAAATGTTGGAAAAGCACGTTTTGCAGCAAATATAAACTACAGAAAAAATTATTGTGCTACTTTAATAGCTAACGCCCATCAGAATATAATAATTTTTGCCAGAGTAACCGTACCAACACCAACAGGTGCTTAATAACTGACTTAGTATTGACTGCAGTGGTAATAGCCCTTGTAATAACAAATATGGAAATCATTTCATTAAATATCACTTCTATATTAAATTTTTCTACATCCAAAAATTTCAAGTTTAATAGTTTAGTATTCAGGTACGTTAAAATGTTGGAAAAGCACGTTTTGCAGCAAATATAAACTACAGAAAAAATTATTGTGCTACTTTAATAGCTAACGCCCATCAGAATATAATAATTTTTGCCAGAGTAACCGTACCAACACCAACAGGTGCTTAATAACTGACTTAGTATTGACTGCAGTGGTAATAGCCCTTGTAATAACAAATATGGAAATCATTTCATTAAATATCACTTCTATATTAAATTTTTCTGCATCCAAAAATTTCAAGTTTAATAGTTTAGTATTCAGGTACGTTAAAATGTTGGAAAAGCACGTTTTGCAGCAAATATAAACTACAGAAAAAATTATTGTGCTACTTTAATAGCTAACGCCCATCAGAATATAATAATTTTTGCCAGAGTAACCGTACCAACACCAACAGGTGCTTAATAACTGACTTAGTATTGACTGCAGTGGTAATAGCCCTTGTAATAACAAATATGGAAATCATTTCATTAAATATCACTTCTATATTAAATTTTTCTGCATACAAAAATTTCAAGTTTAATAGTTTAGTATTCAGGTACGTTAAAATGTTGGAAAAGCACGTTTTGCAGCAAATATAAACTACAGAAAAAAATATTGTGCTACTTTAATAGCTAACGCCCATCAGAATATAATAATTTTTGCCAGAGTAACCGTACCAACACCAACAGGTGCTTAATAACTGACTTAGTATTGACTGCAGTGGTAATAGCCCTTGTAATAACAAATATGGAAATCATTTCATTAAATATCACTTCTATATTAAATTTTTCTGCATCCAAAAATTTCAAGTTTAATAGTTTAGTATTCAGGTACGTTAAAATGTTGGAAAAGCACGTTTTGCAGCAAATATAAACTACAGAAAAAATTATTGTGCTACTTTAATAGCTAACGCCCATCAGAATATAATAATTTTTGCCAGAGTAACCGTACCAACACCAACAGGTGCTTAATAACTGACTTAGTATTGACTGCAGTGGTAATAGCCCTTGTAATAACAAATATGGAAATCATTTCATTAAATATCACTTCTATATTAAATTTTTCTGCATACAAAAATTTCAAGTTTAATAGTTTAGTATTCAGGTACGTTAAAATGTTGGAAAAGCACGTTTTGCAGCAAATATAAACTACAGAAAAAATTATTGTGCTACTTTAATAGCTAACGCCCATCAGAATATAATAATTTTTGCCAGAGTAACCGTACCAACACCAACAGGTGCTTAATAACTGACTTAGTATTGACTGCAGTGGTAATAGCCCTTGTAATAACAAATATGGAAATCATTTCATTAAATATCACTTCTATATTAAATTTTTCTGCATCCAAAAATTTCAAGTTTAATAGTTTAGTATTCAGGTACGTTAAAATGTTGGAAAAGCACGTTTTGCAGCAAATATAAACTACAGAAAAAATTATTGTGCTACTTTAATAGCTAACGCCCATCAGAATATAGTAATTTTTGCCAGAGTAACCGTACCAACACCAACAGGTGCTTAATAACTGACTTAGTATTGACTGCAGTGGTAATAGCCCTTGTAATAACAAATATGGAAATCATTTCATTAAATATCACTTCTATATTAAATTTTTCTGCATCCAAAAATTTCAAGTTTAATAGTTTAGTATTCAGGTACGTTAAAATGTTGGAAAAGCACGTTTTGCAGCAAATATAAACTACAGAAAAAATTATTGTACTATTTTAATAGCTAACGCCGATCAGATTATCATAGTTTTAGCCGGAGCAACCGTGCCAACACTAACAGGAGCTCAATAAATGGTTTAAAATTGACTGTAGTGGTAGTAACTCTTGTAATAGCAAATATGGAAATCATTTAACCGTATATCAATACTATATTAAATTTTTCTGCATCCAAAAATTTCAAGTTTAATAGTTTAGTATTCAGGTACGTTAAAATGTTGGAAAAGCACGTTTTGCAGCAAATATAAACTACAGAAAAAATTATTGTGCTACTTTAATAGCTAACGCCCATCAGAATATAATAATTTTTAACAGAGTAACCGTACCAACACCAACAGGTGCTTAATAACTGACTTAGTATTGACTGCAGTGGTAATAGCCCTTGTAATAACAAATATGGAAATCATTTCATTAAATATCACTTCTATATTAAATTTTTCTGCATCCAAAAATTTCAAGTTTAATAGTTTAGTATTCAGGTACGTTAAAATGTTGGAAAAGCACGTTTTGCAGCAAATATAAACTACAGAAAAAATTATTGTGCTACTTTAATAGCTAACGCCCATCAGAATATAATAATTTTTGCCAGAGTAACCGTACCAACACCAACAGGTGCTTAATAACTGACTTAGTATTGACTGCAGTGGTAATAGCCCTTGTAATAACAAATATGGAAATCATTTCATTAAATATCACTTCTATATTAAATTTTTCTGCATCCAAAAATTTCAAGTTTAATAGTTTAGTATTCAGGTACGTTAAAATGTTGGAAAAGCACGTTTTGCAGCAAATATAAACTACAGAAAAAATTATTGTGCTACTTTAATAGCTAACGCCCATTAGAATATAATAATTTTTAACAGAGTAACCGTACCAACACCAACAGGTGCTTAATAACTGACTTAGTATTGACTGCAGTGGTAATAGCCCTTGTAATAACAAATATGGAAATCATTTCATTAAATATCACTTCTATATTAAATTTTTCTGCATCCAAAAATTTCAAGTTTAATAGTTTAGTATTCAGGTACGTTAAAATGTTGGAAAAGCACGTTTTGCAGCAAATATAAACTACAGAAAAAATTATTGTGCTACTTTAATAGCTAACGCCCATCAGAATATAATAATTTTTGCCAGAGTAACCGTACCAACACCAACAGGTGCTTAATAACTGACTTAGTATTGACTGCAGTGGTAATAGCCCTTGTAATAACAAATATGGAAATCATTTCATTAAATATCACTTCTATATTAAATTTTTCTACATCCAAAAATTTCAAGTTTAATAGTTTAGTATTCAGGTACGTTAAAATGTTGGAAAAGCACGTTTTGCAGCAAATATAAACTACAGAAAAAATTATTGTGCTACTTTAATAGCTAACGCCCATCAGAATATAATAATTTTTGCCAGAGTAACCGTACCAACACCAACAGGTGCTTAATAACTGACTTAGTATTGACTGCAGTGGTAATAGCCCTTGTAATAACAAATATGGAAATCATTTCATTAAATATCACTTCTATATTAAATTTTTCTGCATCCAAAAATTTCAAGTTTAATAGTTTAGTATTCAGGTACGTTAAAATGTTGGAAAAGCACGTTTTGCAGCAAATATAAACTACAGAAAAAATTATTGTGCTACTTTAATAGCTAACGCCCATCAGAATATAATAATTTTTGCCAGAGTAACCGTACCAACACCAACAGGTGCTTAATAACTGACTTAGTATTGACTGCAGTGGTAATAGCCCTTGTAATAACAAATATGGAAATCATTTCATTAAATATCACTTCTATATTAAATTTTTCTGCATACAAAAATTTCAAGTTTAATAGTTTAGTATTCAGGTACGTTAAAATGTTGGAAAAGCACGTTTTGCAGCAAATATAAACTACAGAAAAAATTATTGTGCTACTTTAATAGCTAACGCCCATCAGAATATAATAATTTTTGCCAGAGTAACCGTACCAACACCAACAGGTGCTTAATAACTGACTTAGTATTGACAGCAGTGGTAATAGCCCTTGTAATAACAAATATGGAAATCATTTCATTAAATATCACTTCTATATTAAATTTTTCTGCATCCAAAAATTTCAAGATTAATAGTTTAGTATTCAGGTACGTTAAAATGTTGGAAAAGCACGTTTTGCAGCAAATATAAGCTACAGAAAAAAATATTGTGCTACTTTAATAGCTAACGCCCATCAGAATATAATAATTTTTGCCAGAGTAACCGTACCAACACCAACAGGTGCTTAATAACTGACTTAGTATTGACTGCAGTGGTAATAGCCCTTGTAATAACAAATATGGAAATCATTTCATTAAATATCACTTCTATATTAAATTTTTCTGCATACAAAAATTTCAAGTTTAATAGTTTAGTATTCAGGTACGTTAAAATGTTGGAAAAGCACGTTTTGCAGCAAATATAAACTACAGAAAAAATTATTGTGCTACTTTAATAGCTAACGCCCATCAGAATATAATAATTTTTGCCAGAGTAACCGTACCAACACCAACAGGTGCTTAATAACTGACTTAGTATTGACTGCAGTGGTAATAGCCCTTGTAATAACAAATATGGAAATCATTTCATTAAATATCACTTCTATATTAAATTTTTCTGCATCCAAAAATTTCAAGTTTAATAGTTTAGTATTCAGGTACGTTAAAATGTTGGAAAAGCACGTTTTGCAGCAAATATAAACTACAGAAAAAATTATTGTGCTACTTTAATAGCTAACGCCCATCAGAATATAATAATTTTTGCCAGAGTAACCGTACCAACACCAACAGGTGCTTAATAACTGACTTAGTATTGACTGCAGTGGTAATAGCCCTTGTAATAACAAATATGGAAATCATTTCATTAAATATCACTTCTATATTAAATTTTTCTGCATAAAAAAACTTCATGTTTAATAGTTTAGTATTCAGGTACGTTAAAATGTTGGAAAAGCACGTTTTGCAGCAAATATAAGCTACAGAAAAAATTATTGTACTATTTTAATAGCTAACGCCGATCAGATTATCATAGTTTTAGCCGGAACCGTGCCAACACTAACAGGAGCTCAATAAATGGTTTAGAATTGACTGTAGTGGTAGTAACTCTTGTAATAGCAAATATGGAAATCATTTCATTAAATATCACTTTTATATTAAATTTTTCTGCATCCAAAAATTTCAAGTTTAATAGTTTAGTATTCAGGTACGTTAAAATGTTGGAAAAGCACGTTTTTCAGCAAATATAAACTACAGAAAAAATTATTGTGCTACTTTAATAGCTAACGCCCATCAGAATATAATAATTTTTGCCAGAGTAACCGTACCAACACCAACAGGTGCTTAATAACTGACTTAGTATTGACTGCAGTGGTAATAGCCCTTGTAATAACAAATATGGAAATCATTTCATTAAATATCACTTCTATATTAAATTTTTCTGCATACAAAAATTTCAAGTTTAATAGTTTAGTATTCAGGTACGTTAAAATGTTGGAAAAGCACGTTTTGCAGCAAATATAAACTACAGAAAAAATTATTGTGCTACTTTAATAGCTAACGCCCATCAGAATATAATAATTTTTGCCAGAGTAACCGTACCAACACCAACAGGTGCTTAATAACTGACTTAGTATTGACTGCAGTGGTAATAGCCCTTGTAATAACAAATATGGAAATCATTTCATTAAATATCACTTCTATATTAAATTTTTCTGCATCCAAAAATTTCAAGTTTAATAGTTTAGTATTCAGGTACGTTAAAATGTTGGAAAAGCACGTATTTCAGCAAATATAAACTACAGAAAAAATTATTGTGCTACTTTAATAGCTAACGCCCATCAGAATATAATAATTTTTGCCAAGGTAACCGTACCAACACCAACAGGTGCTTAATAACTGACTTAGTATTGACTGCAGTGGTAATAGCCCTTGTAATAACAAATATGGAAATCATTTCATTAAATATCACTTCTATATTAAATTTTTCTGCATCCAAAAATTTCAAGTTTAATAGTTTAGTATTCAGGTACGTTAAAATGTTGGAAAAGCACGTTTTGCAGCAAATATAAACTACAGAAAAAATTATTGTGCTACTTTAATAGCTAACGCCCATCAGAATATAATAATTTTTGCCAGAGTAACCGTACCAACACCAACAGGTGCTTAATAACTGACTTAGTATTGACTGCAGTGGTAATAGCCCTTGTAATAACAAATATGGAAATCATTTCATTAAATATCACTTCTATATTAAATTTTTCTGCATCCAAAAATTTCAAGTTTAATAGTTTAGTATTCAGGTACGTTAAAATGTTGGAAAAGCACGTTTTGCAGCAAATATAAACTACAGAAAAAATTATTGTGCTACTTTAATAGCTAACGCCCATCAGAATATAATAATTTTTGCCAGAGTAACCGTACCAACACCAACAGGTGCTTAATAACTGACTTAGTATTGACTGCAGTGGTAATAGCCCTTGTAATAACAAATATGGAAATCATTTCATTAAATATCACTTCTATATTAAATTTTTCTGCATACAAAAATTTCAAGTTTAATAGTTTAGTATTCAGGTACGTTAAAATGTTGGAAAAGCACGTTTTGCAGCAAATATAATAATAATAATAATAATAATAATATGGTCTTTATTTACATATATCAACACTGGATCACAATTTACATAAAAATAAAAAAAACCACCTATATTCAATCATTAATAATAAAAGAAAAAATATATGGAGGGCGAGATTCAGCTCAAAGCAGAAGCAGTGAGCTGTTCTTCCACCTAACCCTACGTTGCGAAAACACCAAAAACACACAATACTAAAACTATAGTCTGGCTTTGCCTTCACTGTTGCCCGAAAACCACAACTCATTAAAAAAATGAAATAAAATAAAATAAAATAGGGGAACACGTTAAATTTGTCTTGAATGAAGTGTTTTGCTAAGCTGGCACCTAAACGAGGATAAAGATAGTGTTTGTACTTTGAGGTGTACGGGCAAGTCACCAAACCATTTCGCAATGTTATATAGATAACGTCGTTTTCCAAATTCACTGGAACGTAATGGAACAGTGATATTACCCCTAAACCTCAAATTCAAATTATGCACATCTGTACGAAATGAGATTTTGTTATATAAGTACGGTGGAGTCTTAAATAGCAGAATTTTATAATACAAGACGGAGCGATGAAAGAGTCGCCTGTTGATCATGTTTAACCACCCAGCATCTTTAAGTTTATAAGTTATCCTGTCATATTTACGTATACCATAAATAAGTCGCAAACAGGCATTCTGTAGCTTTTGAATCCTAGCTTTATCCTGATAATCAAGACATGAATCGTATACTACGTCGCAATAGTCCATCTGTGATAAAACCAAACTACGGCATAATGTAGCCTTTACCCCGGTGCTCAAAACATGTCGGTTTTGGTATATAGATCGCAGATTGCAATAAGCTTTCTGCAAACATTTAGAGACATGTTGCTTAAAACGTAGCGAGGAATCCAAAATTAATCCTAAGTTTTTTATAGTTTCAACAACTGGTAATAAATTGTCGAAAATTTTGACTTGTATATGACGTTTTGCAAATTCAATATCTTTTTTCTTTCCAAAATATATTACAGACGATTTATTAGCATTAAGCTTTAATGAATGCTGTTGAGAAATGATAGAGAGACGTTCCAAATCTTTATTAATAAATGAATTTGCTAAATGTGCGTTTGCAGCATGAAAAGAAAAATAAATCTGCGAATCATCAGCATAAAAATGAGAATTACAAGAAACAATCGCAGAAGAAAAATGAGAAACGTAAATCGTGAACAAAAGTGGACCAAGAATTGAACCTTGGGGCACTCCTCTATTATTAACTATAAAGTTGGATATATGGTTGCCAACTCTGACAGCTTGTAACCGCCCACATAAATAATTCGACAATAAGGCCACTGCATCGGGTTTTAGACCAATATAGTGTAAAATCGATAACAAAGTTTTGTGCTCAATTGTGTCGAAAGCTTTTGAATAATCTAAGAGAATAAGCACAGTGACTTTGCCCGCATCAGTAGCAGAAACCAGATCATCGACAATATTTAAAAGAGCAGTGGCACAACTATGTCCTTTTCTGAAACCCGACTGTGTAACAGGTAGTATTTTATTTGAATCTATATGTTCACGGAGTTGTTGCTCAATGATCCTTTCGATAATTTTTGACATTGCTGGTAAAATACTGATTGGCCTCAGATCTTTAAAAGTTTTAGGACTATTTATTTTAGGGATAGGATTAATAATAGCATATTTCCAGGCTTCTGGAAAAACAGAATTGTTTAAACAATAATTAACGAGATGAGTTATGACAGGCAGAAGAAAAGGGACAGAAAATTTAATAACAGTAATACCTATGCCGTCATGACCAATCGCGTTAGTTTTAATGGAAGATATAATTTTTAGTACTTCCAATTCATTTACAGATTTAAAAACAAAATATGAATTAATAGAATTTTTAACATTAGTAGAGTAAAAAGTACGAATATTATCAGAATTCGTCGAAATTTGAGGTATAGAGTCAACAAAATAATTATTTAATTTGTTACTATCAGATAATTCAGGAGGTAAGTCTGCTCGAACCGTTTTTTTCGAAATATTGAGTTCTTTTAGGTTTTTCCAAAACAATCGCGTATTCTCAGTAAATACAGAATTAAAGTATGCCTTTTTTTCTCTTCTAACGGCACTTACAACTTGATTCCGCAGTTGCTTATAAAAATTAAAATGATTAGGATTTTTCGATTTTTTGAATTTATGTAACGCCTGATCTCTTAACAACATCATGTCTTTAAGTGTATTAGTTAGCCATGGAGCATATGCTTTAGTAATCCGAAGTGTTTTTTCTGGAGCAAACAAATCTAATAAGGTTAATACATTTTCGTTAAAGAACTTGACTTTGTCATCTATATTATTTATATAATAAATATTATTCCATGGAATAGAACGCAAAGCATAATCAAATTCAATATAATTAAAATGTCTGAAACTTCTACATGTTTTAAAAATAGGTTGTTTGTTTTTTAAGTTTGGCAAATTAATACTACAGCATACCGAATAATGATCAAAATTACCAATTACTGGTACAACAGAAGAGGAAATTACGATTTCCGTTTTAGAAGTTAGTATGAAATCAATAAGTGTACTAGAGGTTTCTGTTACACGAGTCGGTTCGGTAATTAACTGAGAGAATCCGAAAGTTTCAAAAAAGTCCATAATACAAGCAGAAGCTGCAGTGTTAACATTAAGTAAATCTATGTTAAAATCACCGAAGCAAAAGACAGCCTCAACATTCGGCAATATCACAGACAAAGTCGACTCCAAAACATTTATAAAATCACGATAAAATTTTTGATGTGGATTGTATACCACCCCAAATGCATATTTGCGACCCTGGGAGATAATACTCAACCATAACTGTTCGATATCAATGCAGGTATCAATGACAGTATAACGTAATGATGATGCGAGATAAAATGCAACTCCTCCGCCTCTGGCCAGTCGGTCTCTCCGTATTATATTAAATCCACGTACAAAAACATCCTCGTCCTCAATAACGTCAGTTAACCAGGTTTCGGTAACAGCTAGCACATCAAATGAATTATTAAGGACATGCTCCCTAAAATCAGAAAAATTATTAACTAGTGAACGGCAGTTAATATGAAAACAATTTAAATTTAAATCTGAATGCATTACAAAAAATTAGAAGTAACTGACTATCGGGCAAAATGAAAGCGAAGCAAGACAGCGCATAATGACAATAATTATAAATAAATAGCACTCATAAAGTGAGAAAATTAAGTTAAACTTGTATATTGAACCTCATAATCAAAATTAAAATTCAAAACACAGAGAATTAAACAAATTAAACGTACCAAACAATTAACTTATTTAACTAATTAAACTAAGTAGGAGAACAATAAATTTTCAACAAATTAGTAGCAAATAAATTATCAGTTACTTGAAATGAAAACGTAAATGTGCAAATAATGATATGTAGACAAAATAAGTACACTAAAAATTCTCTAAATAAGTTCACCCAAGATAGAAGCGCAGTGATAGCAGAAAATATGTATTTATATTTTCACAGTTATATTGCTGTATGGTTGGTTTGATAAGTGGTTTTACTGAACTATAAATCGGAAAGACTCGAAATTTTTATAATTTTGTTATCGACTTTTGTGAGAATTTTGCCATTATAAGACCACACATTGCGAATACCAAATTTAATTCCAGCGGCCTTTAATAATTCCATTCTTCTTTTTGTGAGATCCTCCTTAATGACCATTTTCGTCCCCTTCAGAAGCTTTTTATTAATGTACACCAGGTTTTTGGTATTCCTGCTTACAAATTTTACTATGATGGCACGATGTCCAGATTTTTTCCCAGGGAGACGATGGCTGCAGTCAATTAAAGAGATGGGAACATCCAAACGCAGTTTCTCTTTACAAACTTTACTAATGAGCTCGTCCGTGGATTCACCTTCTTCTTCTGGAACTCCAAAAAACCGCAAACTGTTTGATCGTGTGTATTGCTCAAGATCGTCGGCACGTTGAAGAGACTCAGTTTCTACGACAGCTAAACGATTCTCCAACTTCTGTATTTTGTCGGTGTAGGACTTTACTTCGTTTCGGATATGAACTTGCATTTTAGATTTAAATTGTTCAAAAAGCCGGTCCAAAAACGTGGGTGCTTCAAGAACTTTTTCAACAATTCTTTGAATTAAATTTTCCTCTTCGGCAGCAGATCTTGTTTGTCTTGCAGTATCAGGCATTTTATTGTAGGAACGAATAAACTGATTAGCACAATAAACTAGCACAGCGCACCACTACAGCACGTCTATTCAGGTTGAGCGCACATGAGAGAAAGGTTCT
>CALNHX010012331.1:0-25847 GCA_940337035.1 Agriotes lineatus
GAGTTTAGCAAACTATATTCTTTTATTAAAGGTTTGTTATTGACCTTATTGATAAAATAGCTTTTATTAAGAGTTGCTAGAGTCAATTAGAATAGATTTTTCCAAGGAAGGCCTTCTATGGTAAAAAATGAAAATTAAAAAAAAAATTTTTTGTTTAAAAAAATTTTAATTTGACACGAATATTATATGTAATTTGACTCGCAGATTGAGAAAAACTTAAAATATACAGGGTGTTCCATTTAAAAATCAAAGTTATTGACATTTCCGTAAAACCGAAAGTCAGCTATTTTGACTATATCTATCGGCCAATCAGAAATTATGGTATAAAATTTTATCCAAATCTATTCATAAATAAAGAAGATATAAGCATGGTCCTAGTCACATTGTCACCTGGTATACAAAAGAGTAAAATTTTGAGCTTGCATTCTTCATATTTATTTGATTTGTTTAAAGATAAAGACCTTTGAATTTAAAAAATTGTTTAACTTGTACATTTGTGTTTCTAAAGTAATTTTTCTATTTTTTTATACTAGTGCCTAATATTCTCAGGTAGTAACTTTAATATTATATTTACTCTTATTTACTATTTTTATTAATTATATGATTTGCATAAATAAATAAACAAAATAAAACTATTGTACATTTTTTATTTGCGGTGGAAGATTGTGTTGCCATTAAAATAGCTACTCCCAGCAATTCATATTTGAATGCATACAGTGTACTTACCAATAATCTGAGACTAAGAAAATGTGATGGGGGTAGGCATAGGTAGGTATGAAAATTTTATTAAATGCTTTTTCTCAAAGTTTTAATTACTCATTGTTTTTACTACTGTTGTAGCTAACTATTAAAATGTACTAAATTATTTTTACTGTGTTTGTTTTCAAATATTTTGTATTTATTTGCACTGAGGTACTAGGGTGGGTAAGAAAATTAATCTCATATTTGCACCTAACCCTTTGAGATAAGTACATGATTTGATCTTTACTGTTTAAAATAAATATTAGAAAATACCTAAACAGTAAAAATCCGATTCGTATGCGTATGGTCAACAATAAGATAAAATTTAATTAAATATTAGCTTTTTTCGTGTTTTTTTTAACTTGATTTATTACTTTCAAAATGCACGAACAACCATGAACCACCAGAGAATAGAAAAATGCAAATAAAAATAATGCAATGCAAGATAAAAGATACGATAACTGCAACATGCGCAAACTCGAAGCTCCGCAAGTTGGTGTAGGTAGACGTTAGTCTATAGCGAGTCAATGCAACCTCGCGCGGGGAAATATAAATTTAGTGCTGGTGGTTAATAGTAACCCACCGCGGCCAGATAGTTTAATTGCAGTGGGAGGTGACTTAAGCCCACCGTGGCACTTTATTACCTTATTAGAAAATAAAATGCATTTAGGTTTCTTAACACTTGCTATTTATTTTGATACTTATTTAAACGCAAACTTAAATCTCAATATAAATATTTCAACTTGTATATAATTATTTAAACCGCCGTCAACAGAAGTATCTCACGCCAATTCTTGACATAAAATTTGTGTAATTACAAAAATTCAAACTTCCATATTTTAGTAAACGTTCTGTTTCGACTACATCTTCGTTCTATATCATAAAGGATTTTTATCTGTTAGTCAAAATATTTAAATGGTATTTATGTGCTACCTTCTGAAATACAAGAAAAGTCTACCTAAATAATTTGTATTGTCTTGAATTAAGGCCACGCTCTCACCAAAGTATACGATATTAATTTGATATCCATTTCTTGACAATATAACTTTGTCAATTCTTTTGCTTATTATTAATTTAACTAAGCTATTTATTTCTCGTATTCATGTTTTCAGGTTATTGCTTTTGCAAGTTATCTTTTGCTTGTTTGCATTTAATAATTACTGTAGGTAAGGCTATTTTTATTGCGCTCTATACGTTGATCACTATATGTAGTGCAGCAGAGAAAGCAGAAGGCAAAGAAGTTGTTGACTACTGAACGCTACCGGTAGGAAATCACATGTCTTCATGGAAAGTTAGATGTAATGATTTATTTTCCTTCACATTAATGCTCCATAGCTTAGCTGCAATTGTATTGTGTTTGAATTAACTTCTAGGTTTCTGGTGGCAGTGGCAGTGTATACAGGTATAAAATTGACCTCAGCGCACTTGCTTGATGTACCCAGATGGTATGAGTTGCAAGCTGATGTTATCCCCCTAGTGTCTAACTAATGAGTGCCTTCCAATCATACCCAATTTTAGCAATTCAACTCTTGTTTAGATAATAAACCACCGCGTTACACTCGTACACTTGTCTGGATTGTGTCTAAGTAGGCACTAAAGCAGGGTCACTTCGAAAACGGATTGGTAATTGCGGATACTTGTGTTAGAGGTCGAGAACTTTTGAAAGTATTGGCAAACAACTTCCTTATAATAATTCCACTATGAATATATTGTCCCCATATTTTAATTTAGGCAGTACTAATCCCATTATAAATACAGCAGTTGCAAAGAGTGACAGGTATCTGTATTCTTGTCGCGCTGTGTATACTCCATTGTACAGGGATCAAACAAGTGCAGGATGGACACCCAAAGGTAGGTGCTAACTTCTATAGCTGTGGAGCGTCTCCTGAGGGTAGCAACGCGACGCAACGGTAATTGTATTTCCGCTTTTGGCCTATTGTCAGTTGAATTGAGATTCACCTCCCCCAAAAGTCGTGGCGCCCGCGCCCGTCGGTTTTTCTTTTACGCAATTATCGTCAACCACCTGTATCGTGGTACCACGCCCTGAATGTTAGAGGTCTTAACGAGCATTTTATACCGTAACACGTTACTGCATTATGTAAGGGGGCACATAAAAGTGGGTCTTCCTGAGCATCGATTGGCTACCGTCGCATGTATTCTTAAGCTGAATTTCCATAATTACCTGCAAAGTTGATAAAAAGGGTCATAAGTATCTACAAAGCTGATAAAAGGCGTTCATAATAATAATAATCGAGAAGTCAACCTCAACAAACTCCATTCTTGCCGTTGCATTTGAACTAGATCCTGAGTGTTTGTGGTTGAGTTAACGGATATGTTCACCCCCAATATAACAAAAGTATAAAATTCTTTTTTGTTTGTTAACTTTGCATATCGGGTTTTGATGACTTATATAATGCTGCCTGACCTTGATTTTATTTGCGTAAAAATGGGCAGCAACCAGCTTTTGTGATTATGAAATTCATACAGAACTGAAACAAAAATTATAATTCACACTAATATTCCATATAATAGAACGATAACTTCTTATTTCAAATTGTAATAAAAATTCCTTTCAAGAAATTCACCTAGCAATTTAAATGATTTCTGTAATAGTCCAGAAAAATTTAGCTCATTTCGATATGAAAGTTCAACCACCATTATATCTAGCTACTGCTATTTTACTTACCGCATCTGAAACTGCGTAAACCAATGATACAGTGATAGTTCAGCCGCGAATGCAGTAATTGCTAGTCCTAATCCAACCATCCAACACACAAAAAATCCATAAAAATGGTGCATTGTTAACACAATTTTGGCATCATTATTATCAAGTTCGTCCTTAATACTGTATGCCATAGCAACGTCGAATATAATTTTTTCATAAAACCCGCTCTCGACTATTCTTCTACTAAGAAGGTTGTAAATAGGTATAAAATAATGTCCCTTTCTTGTGCACATGCTAAGTTCTAATGGCAATAAGCCTGTATTTTGATCTATAATGTTTACTAAACCCCATTGCTTGGGATCAAGTCTGTATAGTAGCTCCCTTATTGCTACGGTACTATAGTTTTGAAGATTGCTTACCTTCAGTAAGTTATCGGTTTGATTGTACTTAACGGGTACAATAATTTTTTCCAGTAGTTTAATAAATATAGGTTCCGTCGAATACTGACGAAGAGCTTCTCTCACTTCAGTATGCCCCAGTATAGACAAATCTGAAGCAGCTAATTCTTCTATAGACGTAATCCCATGGCCCAATTTAGACTTAGTTAAGGTACTAATTAAATTAGCTTCTAAAACGTTGATAATGTGAACGCAATAAATTAGGTACGATATGTTAAGTACTCGAATACTATTATTCTTTAGCATCAGCTGGCCAGAACTTCCAAATGTGAACGCTAGAATCGCCAATAAATATCCATCAAACTGTTTAACTACTCTTCGTTCTCTACTACATTTTGCTATAAACCAACTGGCAATGATAACTACTAAAGAAGTTAATAAAATAGCAAGCCATGTTGATTTAGTAAATATACAACCTAGAAGCCTGATTCCAAAAATTCTAGATGCTTTAGGGACAACCCATACACTAGTCATTCGCAAAATATAATTGCTAACGTCATAGTACTCGTAATAGGCAAGCCTTCTAGTTGTAGTTGGATAGAGCGATATATTTCCCTCATAACGTTCATATAAGGCAAACGTTATATTATCAACAACAGAATATGTTGCTGTTGTATTTAAAATTGTACTTATTAAGTCCAAAAACCTCAAAGCACCTTCGTATACTACAGTAACAGCACTTTCATGGAGAGTAAACCAGTCGTAAGGCAATATCAGTCTTAATGGACAACCACTTAAATTTTTGATTTTGTTTTTAAAGTAAATTTGCGGATTATTACTGCAAATTTCGAATACGTTTGGAGATATTCTGTTTGGGCAACTATTGTCATCGGTAAAGTGGGTAGATACGTATACCGTCGATTTGAAGTTATGCACTTGATAAAGTATAAAAACAGCGTTGATTATATCAAAGTCTAAAAGGACTTTTCTTACTATTTTTAAATCTTGGTAAGTACCTGTTGAAATGATAAGAAATTTACCTCTAGGGCTCTCACTCTTATGCCAGATTGAAGAGTTAATTAATGTTGTTAAAGTTTTGTTGAAATCTATATAGTTATGAGTGAATATTATATAACAGTAGTAATATATTACCGGCGTTTCTATCGAAATGACACGTGAAATGAGTATTCGTGGATTACTGATTTCATTAAGAGAGACCATATCGTCATTCATTTCGAATATAAATTGCAGAGTGTGTTGTGGTTCAAATATTTTTTGGGAAACCTTTGATATGCAGCGATCTAATTCCATATTGTTGCTTAGCGTGGTTTGCAATAAATAACAACTACTTTCTCCAAAAACAAACCAAATTACTAGTAAAACATTATTATATAATTTTTTTTTTAATTTTGCGCCTATTTTACTACTATTAGATATTCGATAACTCAAGCTTAATAAAGATTTTTGTGTAAATTCGTTTCCACTAACGCCTGTACTTTTTCAGCACCAAAAGTGCTCTCTTGATAATAGTATTCATCTCCGAAGTTCAGGGAATTTCAGGCATACTTACGTTTGCTTATTACTTATTTACCACTATATTTATTATACAGCACTTACAAAAATATAAATAGCTTTTATCCAACACCTCCATATAATAACACTATTATTATGTTGATTTTGCATAAGTAATGTGATGTATTACTCACTAGCGAGAGAATATTCAAAAAGTCACTAGTGAGAATAAAATTTGATTTAACACTATTTATTATTCAGATTAATATTTGGAACTACGAGGGTCTCCTTGGAAAGAGCCCCGACGGCTCCCTTTGAGAGGGGAGAAGCCCCGAGGGTCCCATTGGAGAGGGGAGAAGCCCCGAGGGCCCCTTAGAGAGGGGCGGAGCCCCGAGGGCCTCCTTCTTTGGTCAGGTGGAAGGCAGGGGTTGGCAAGGGCGGGGTGTGTAACAAAACGGAATGGTCCAACGTAATAGGGCTAAAAATGGTGGTAAATTGAATAAGGTAGACCGCGCAATAGCGCGCGCAGCCCTGTTTATTTGTCACTTATAATTACACGTGAGCTTTTTTTTGTCGAAGTAAACTTGACAGTTTAATGAAAATTTCCTTGCTTGGCAATTTAACGGAAAAAACTGCCTCTGGCAAAATAAATTAACGCCCCAGACTCAATTTCTGCTTAAAAATAGCTCAAAAACCTTAATGTTCCATGTTAAATACTTCTAATTTGTTCAAACAATCCCTGTCCTCATAAATAAATGGCATGTTTCAATAAAACTGCGAAACGGATTCCTACGTGCTGTGAAAAAAGCGAAAAGACCTAAAAAACGGCCCAAAAATCAATGAACTTGGAATAATTGATAGAATCTAATTTAGATAGAACTAATTCATTCTCAATTGGAATCGAAGCCATGGAAACTATACAAAAAACAAGAGAAATAAGGAAAACTCGAAAAATATCACATAAAAAATACAATTTCATTTCTGTAAGCAATCAACGCAATAGAAAATTTATTGCAATTTACAATGTCACGCGTATTTCATTAGTGAAACTCGAAAAAACCGGATTAATGCCGATAAAACCGAATGAACACGCGCAATTCGGTTGCGATAATCGCGACTTTCAAATGCTGCTGCCTCCATTTTCTTCACTTTCTGGAAAAAGCAACAGTGGTTTTTCTTACACAGAAATTGATGGTCTTTCAGATAACGTTTGAATTTGTATGAAATTCGATGATACTAGAAAATAGGATCCGATGGATCACTTATCTCCCTGCTGCCACTGATAAGAGTTCGCTCGGGGAGTGGCAGCACTCTCTCTCTCTCTCTCTCTCTCTCTTCAGCAGCCTTTTTCCGTCCACTCCTGGACACAGGCCTCCCCTAGTATCTTCCATTCCGATCTGCATTGAGCTTTTTGGTACCATCTACTTCCCGCCTTCTCTTTTATGTCATTTATCCAGCGCCTTTTCGGTCTTCCTACGCTTCGTCGATGTTGTCTTGGCCTCCACATTACTACATGTCTCGTCCATCGTTCGTCCTCTTGCCTGGCGATGTGCCCTGACCATTTCCATTTTGAGCCTGCTATGGTTGCTATCACATCTTCTACTTTGGTTTTTTCTTCTTATTTCATCGTTTTCTATGTGGTCTCTAAGGCTTATCTCTAGCATGGTTCTTTCGATTGCTCACTGTGTCACTCTTAGTTTGTTGGCGGACTTGACTGTTAACGAGGTTGTCTCCATGTCGTAGGTCATCACCGGGAGTGGCAGCACTGTTTTTTCTTAAAGCCCTACTCCTTCCCTGTCTCGAGGAACAATCAAAATCCGGAGGTTATATGATACTAGATATTAAAAAAAAAAAAATTATAATTTTTTATAGTGCCGGTCGGTTCACACGTGGCAGCACTGCCATTTTGTGTTTCCCCATCAATGCCCTAGCGAATTATATATATGACATTGAAAAGTTTTATCACACTAGACTTAGTGTCACCGCCGCTCAGACTATAACTGCAACGAAATTCTAACTGCGCCATCAAGCCTTGTAGAAATAAGTGCGGCGCGCGCCCCTCTTGAACAGAACGGGCTTATTCTTGAAACGTTTTTACTCTTTTGTCACATTATTCTCTATCGGTTAAGTCTTATTTTCGACAAATGTAAAGCCTGACTTATGTGAAAGTTATTACTTCCTTCTATTTCAAAATTAACCCAAAAATAAACAATTCTTTTTTTAAGATGCTCACCCTGTATATATTTGTATGAAATTGTACCGGTTTTATGAGAGGTAGATATATAGTATGTATGCAAAATATCGTTTTCCTCCGACAAATAGTTGTTGAGCTATACTGCCAACAGACAGACAGACAGACACACAGACAGAGAATTAAGAAAACCTTTTCTGAAACGTGAAGATCTGAAGAAATATCGGAAGGTGATTTTTTCGTGATTACAATACTTCCTTCGTCTTTCAGACGAGGGAAATAAATATGAAGTGATAGGCAAAAAGTCTGCATCAGAATATAATTTATATGTATACGAAATGTGAAATCTCCAAACTACAATATGTAAAAATAGTATCTTAATTCTTATGACACACAAATGTCATCTTAAAATTATTGTGTAGCTAAAATGTAAGTTCCCATTACTGCATGCACTAAAGTAAAAAATTAAAACAAAAAAGCAAAACAAAGCATTGCTTCGTGTTCTCGTTTGAGATATCTACAATTGATGATCCCTAATGAACTTGAAATATGCTTTTTCTACGACCACTACTAAAAGTAAGCCTTTTAATGCTAGCTTGATTCACTAAAAATGCCTTCGGCTTCGTTTCATAATTTTCATGTCTCGTGCATAAACGTCTTAGTGAAAAAAAAAACAAAAAAAAATGTTGCAAATAAAAGTAAAGTATCATGAAAATTTTGAAAAAAATTCCAATATTTGATTTTTCAATGCAATTAAGTTTCACTTTTTCAGTTCTCATTTTTAAACAAAAATATACAAACCTCACTTGTCCATACGGAATAAAGGGGTAGCTTAAATACCGAGTGCAGCTGTCGTATATAGTTAATAATTTTTACCTGCCCGAGTGCAGTTGTTCAACGCGGTTGTAGTAGGTAGCAGTTATATTTTATCTATGCAGAGGAAAACGAACTAGACCAACAAACTGGATATATCGGTATCGTCAAGTATTAAAACCGTAAATAAATCCCTATCACTATATTACTTCTACTTTGAAGACTTCCCAAAGCTTGGTTTGTGAAGTACTTTTAATTTTGATAAAACCAATGCGCATTTCCACTCAAATATTCTGATTTAGTGGAAACAGTATAAGCATTTAGGCTTTGCATGTTTGCTTTGCCAATCGCCTAGGCTGACTCGGTATAAACGTGCCTTTACCCACCTAACCCAACCTATTTGGATCGTACTTAATAACCTGTGCTTACAGTCTATCTATATAAAATCTTGACTCTCACTTTGTAAGCATTTATTACATATATTGATGATTTGAAGTAATGCATAAGTCGAGTAGTTATGCCTAGTCTATGGTAGTTATCACTAATTTAGAATACCGTGATTTTTATTTAAACATGTTTTAATCAAGAGCATGTCGGCAAAACAGAAAATATCTAAACAATGTTTTGGACACTGAGTTGCCATACAACAGAAATAATTACGCAGAACAATTTACTCCCTTTAATACAAAAACCATTAGAGACGGATTTAACAAATTGCCTTGTCATTGTATTGTAATTTCCCACAATAATATCACTTATCTGAAATTTTCAGCTTAAGGACGCGTTGGAAAATAGAGATACAAAAAATATAATTATCAGCTAGCATATACACGGTTTACAGAGTTAAGTCGGCATTATTGCTAACCTCGTTATTATTGGAGCTACAACGTCAGTTAAGTAGGCAAAGTAGTAGTATTTTTTTCGCCAATTACGATGGTAAAAACGGAATCAAAATCGAACATCGCGTTCGCGAGTTATGTTAAAAAGTTCTATTTTTTCAAATCTGACACTCATTATACAATATTCACAATCGATAAGAAGTTGAATACTGAACAAGAAGTGTTTTATGACCGTTCATCCTAATGTCAAAAATGACAAAGGTATTGATGAGTTTTCAAATTTGTCAAGGTGGCTGTGAAGTGGTAACTTTCCCTTACCATAAAATAGAAATTAAGAAGAATATCCATAAAGTAAAACAATTGCGTTTTTTTCAAATTATTCTAAAAACTTAGAAAAAATTAAATTCCAATTAGATGCTCAAAAACATTACCCTCTTGCTCCAAGCAATTTTGAGCCCGCTTGTAAACCTAGTGGCTCTTTTTGACATAACTGGCGAACGCGATGTTCGATTTTGATTCCGTTTTTATCATCGTAATTGGCGAAAAAAATACTACTCGTTTGCCTACTTAACTGACTTTGTAGCTCCGATAATAACGAGGTTAGCAATACTTACTATGAAAACCGTGTATATCGATCCCTACCATCTTCCGCCATGTTTTCCAGCGGTGGCAGCTAGCAGTGATAAAGTTGCTCAAGCAATGTAAAAGCATTCTTATATGGAATATTATTTGGCCTTGTTGCGTTGATCAGGGAAATATTCATGTTGTTCGTCACTAATCTGTATGTCTTTCGAGAGCTCATTATCAGTGATCGATTGCATTCATATTAGACTAAGAGAAAAGTTACTAATGTGTTTATTTAACAAATTACAGGTAGCTGTATATTAAAACTTTATAATCAAAACTCACTCAATGATCCCTAATGCAATGATTTTCTAAGGCTTACATTAACCCAGAACTGGTAACGCGGAACATGAGGACTCACACTTTAGTATTTCATTACTAAAACGCATGCGCGAGAAGCAAAAATTAAAAAATATAGCTATTTGTATAACGGACATAGAAAGTAAAAGTTCCTGCACCAAGTGCATCGTTTTTCAACCCAACTATAGGGAGGTTTACAAGAGCAGGAGGTCAGCAAATAACCTTTACCTACTCCAGAGGGATAAGTAACGTAACGCGTAAGCTCATTACACCACTCAGTTATGTAATGGTTTCATTACGCAACTGAGTTGTGTAATGACTACATTACGTAACTGAAATAGTGTCAAATGAATGACATAATGACATTTGCCTACTAAAATATTTTTGAAAATGACAGATCTGACATTTCTCTTAATGCACTTTTCTCAATTTTAGGCAGTCGTAGATAAAATTTTGTACAATACATGTGTGATAATGCATCATTAATATACTTGTGTGCTTACATAACTCGTGCTACGCAGTCGTTTGTAACTTACACACACGTATATTAATGATGCTGTTATCCCACTTGCATAGTAGATAACTATTATTAATACATAATCTAATACTTCAAAAATAATTCACGCGCACTTTAGTTGCTATCAATAAGGTCGTTTCGTCAAAAATTATAAGCGTTTAAGGACGAACAGCAACTGTTTTACTTTCTGTGCCTCGAATTGAATCGACGCACAGCATTTCCATAACAACGATCCTTACATAAATAAAATGTAACATTTTCTATGTTTGCAAAAGTTATAAAAAGTCCGACTTTCTATTACAGAGTAGAAAAAAATCTATTAGTCTATCTTGCTGTAGGTTACTTTCGGGTTGATTTTGAAAAAATATTTGACACCGTTTTAATAGAAAAAGCAAATCGGTTTTATGAAAGTAATCTGCTAGCTATGAAATTTTACATGGGTCCATAGTATTACATTCTGAACTTCTGCTCTTAATGATACTTTGACGAATTGTCAAATCGAAAAGAGCGATACTACAAGATGCAGAAATCTGTTTTATTCCAATCAATGGATAAGGTTGCTGTGCTCTTTATGTATTAATAATTTTGAGCCTTACTGTAGATATATTAATTTTATTTAATTTTGCATAAAAATTTGTTTTCACACTACTAGCGCCTTGTCGTGGTAATTTCGCGCCTTAGTATTGTCGTTGTTTTTGTAAATAAAGAATTTTTTTATTTGACCATATAATAATGCAGTTTTATTGCCCCAGACGAAGACTGTGAAAAATTTTAAAAGTGTGCCGTGCGCATTTTTGCTATCTCCTCCTACCAAGCGGGACCTCTGCTCGTGGTCACTCATTATCTATAATCTCTTTCACCTTTCGTTGTCGAGGGCCATTCATACTTCGAGGGAAATGCAACGAAGGTAATGAGCCGCTCGCGACTTATACTACGCTCCCCAGCATTTAAACATACCACACACTCAACCATCCTAACCTAAATTAAGCTGACTTAACTAATGAGTTCAAATTCATTTCTGCTCCGAGAAAATTCTCGGCTACGGCCAGATTTGAATCCATGTCCACATGGGCACTAAGCAGATTGCTAACCTACTGAACCACCCAGGTGGCCTCGACTCGTGTTATAAAAAATACCTTTTTAAGCCGCTTACATGCAAAATGCGGGTTAAAGGTTTACGCTTGAAGCCCACATTTTGTCATGAGTCATGAGTGACTTCTCTATATTCGGTAAATCGCAGGACATTGGAAACAAGGGGGAAAACTTACTGATTTAGATGCTTAGATTTGGCGCACTATATATTTTCGCATCTGTATAATTAAATGTATACGCCAGAAAGTAAGAGCTAGAAGTTATTATCAATCCGCTTTGAAACCACGATTTTTGTGCGTTATTGGAGTGGCAATTCATGGCTTTTATATCAAGTCATGTAAACTACCAGAATTACTTATTTTAGGTAATATATCGTTATTCTATTATATGAATACTATTTCATAGGAATTTTTCCGCAGCTTTGGAGATTGGAATCAGGCTCGATGAGACCATTCACAGTTGGGCACCAAATTAACTGTACTCTACTCAGAACCACAGACCTAAGAGATAGAGTAACAAGGTCAACACATCACTAAGACACACACCGCACATAATGGTTGCTGCGCAAGCACAAAAGGCGCGCTTCAACTTTGTATGCCGCATTTGGCGCAAGTTGAGCATTATACCGCCGGATGCTAGAGTACGAAGCACCAGCTTCTACACACACCGCAAGGTAAATGAGGTTACAGATAATACATACATACCTTTATATTCCATTACTAGGTCTTAAGGCTTTTTTATTTTTATTTTGACGCCATTAGTTTTCATATTAGGTACAAGAAACTATAAATTTTTCAAAAACAACCGATAAGAAAAAAATAAGGTCACCGTTGTAACTCAACTACGATAACAGTTATTAGTAATCGGAATACACCACTAGATCCCTATTAAAAAGTTCAAGAAGTTCAGAAGTTCAAGTTACAGCGACTTCCTCTTAAAATATATGAGATATAAAAGAAAATTTAAAAAATCTGTAAAAGGCTTTACCCAGAACTTCCCTCGTTGACATTGTGACAATAAATAATTTTAAAAATCAAATTAAGTTAGGTGTAAAAATATCTTCACGTCTCAAATAAATTAAATAAACGTTACCGGTGGTCGAATTCGAACGGCAGGCGGACCGCGAGTGCAGCCCCAACGTTTTGTGGGATATTGTGAAAGGCTGGGCAATGTCTACCTGCTCCACGACGAAGCACCAACCTTTCGAATTCCTGCGTGGCAGCTATATTTAGTAACGTGCTAATTTGTTCCTCCTTTTTGTATCATAAAACAGTTCTTCTGTATCTATCGGCTCCCATTTTTGGTAAGAATAAAGCCTACAAACTATTATTTGTATCTATTACTAAGTTAAATGAAAAATGCACAATTTTTTTAAGGTGCTCACTCTGTATATATTTTTCTGAAATTTTCCCGGTTTCATTCCAGGTATATGTATATATACAATGTGTATGCAAAATATCGTCTTTCTCCGACAAATATTTTTTTTTGTTATAGCGCCAACAGACAGATAGGCAGAGAGACAGACAAACAGGCGGAATTAAGAAAACCTGCTTTCGTCATCTAGAGACCCTGAAACGTGAAGGTTTGAAGAAATCTCGAAAGGTAATTTTTTTGTGATTACAATACTTCCTTCGTCTTTCAGACGGTTTTTGTTCTACAACATCAGAACTAAATATTTACGGGTTATTTATGGATTTTTTTACAACTTTATCTAGAGGGTATTTCATCCTACTTAACAAAATATTTATCTCTCATAATAAAGCAGATTCCCATGTTAAAAATTAATTTGTGGGCACCCTGAATATAGAGGGTGTATTCAAAGTAGCATAAATGATACGCATTAATCCTAAAGTCAAAATAAGGTTAAACCAAACATCCCTTAGCACAAAATTTCACCCCTAATGACTTACAGCCCCTTAAAGATAGCATATTCGACATACATGATTATCTATTGTTAAATAATGCAACAATTAGAAATTGATAAACAGTTAATTACTGCTATCGTTTTGATTAGACATTAATCAGAAAACAATTTCTTAACAAATGGTTTAATGTTTAATAGAATTTGACAACTAAGTAGCTGTTCTATAAACAAAAGTGTCCATAACAAACATTGGATTCATGGGTGACATGAATTTTGAGTGTGACAAGTTAGTTACTGGTTTATTTTAAAACAAAAACTTGAATCAAAGAAATTAGAGAGACAAAAGATCTGTAATTGAAGTTGGTCTATCGTAATTTTATTTTTGTAAATTTTAAGTACACATGGCGAGATACAATATTGTGGAAAAAAATATAGCTGTAATTGCAAAGTACCTGTATAATATTACCTTCTTATTAATATGCGGGACCCTGCGCTTCAATTTCTAAACCACAAAAAAGATGCATTATCCAACCATAGATGTATGGCAAATATGAGTAGTTTATTTCAAAAGGTATTCTTCATTAATGAATTAAAATATTTTTCCTCTTAGTCCTTAACGGGCTGTAAGTCATCAGGGGTTCAACTTTCTACTAAGGTAGGTTTGGCTTAATCTTCTTGTTTTGAATTTATAATTCACCCGTATCATTTATGCAACTTCATTTGAATACACCCTGCATAGTGTAATCGTTGTAACTTTATGATTGTAAAAGCTACATCTGAGTTCAAATAAAGTATTATGAATTAATATTATTTTTTACAGTTCGATGAATATACTGTAAAAATGTTTAAGCAGGCACATAAATATTACAGCGTAGTAAATTTGATTTCAGCAAAAATAATTGTATAGAAAACAACTTAAATAAAAATAAAATTGGACGAGGTTAAGAATTAACAGTTTTATATACAGACATTAAGAAGTGTTAATCCATGTAAAGTAATAATCTATACAAATGAAGATTGTAGTCATAGATGCATATAAAATTTTTGATAATACTGAGGGAGACATGGCAGTACCATACAGTGGCGAGGGGGGGGGGGGGGGGTCACAAAAACTGTGTATCGTGCGAATTGATTTTCTCAGATGGTTGAACATTTTTCACCTTGGTAGTCTTTCAAGTAAGTATTTTTACAGGTCCAACTTTTCATTTTAGACCATATCAAGATATCATCATGAAAATCTTCACCTGCGCCGCTTTTGAAAAAATAAGAGCTATTCACCCATGCTGATACCCTCCCCTCTCTTTAAATGTTGCTATAAACGCCACTGGCACCATAACACCACAGGTTTTGAAGACTTATTGATACAAAGCAAATAGAGAGATTTATAACTTATGAGTTAGGTATTCACAAGCTACTGCCGCAATGCAAACGTTTGCTGCCACATCTAATTGACATTAATAAAATCATCTGTCATCATCATCAATATTTGTAATTATGCCGTGATGCGTGTACGTTTTTAAACGTCAGCGTCGCGTCGGCGTCGTAGAATCTTGATGAATCTTTCTGCTGTACAAGTTGAAATCGGTACTGTTAAAATGATTTAATTTAAAGAATTCCAGACATATTTCGCTTAAAACTTTATGTTCTTTAGTAAAGTTATACATCAAAATCAGATATAGTTGTATCAACTACTGTAACCTACCTCAGAAGGTTCAGATAACTCCGACTAGCTCAATCCTCGGCTGCGATATGGGCATGTTAAGTGTGGAATTTTTTGTTTACTTCACTTTCGCATAATAGTTTTAGTTCATTAAACAAAAAGTATTGGACGCCAACAATTTTATTTAAATTGTTAATTTTTTTTATGATATTTATGTACCTTTAGGTAAGATAAATCTAAGGAGCTCCTTATACTCTCTTAACCTACTTATATCTTTAATGAATGCTGTTAATTGATTTCTCGTCTAACTCAATTCACATTTCTAAAGTATAAGAAATGACCTACCGTATAACATTAAACCTCTTTGATTTGACGTTTATAAATATAACCTGGTTTTTAGCCTGGCCACCAAGAAGGTAATTAATTTTTTTTTAAATCTTATTATGAAGTTATTGACTGTAGATTAAATGGCATATGCCCATTTTTAACTGGTAACTTGATATATTTTTGGTTATGCATTAATTGAACAGTTTATATAGCTTTCTTAAGGTTTTAGGACTAACCTAACTAATAGAGGCGATCCCATGATGCCAGGAATTGTTGATTTGTACATCGAGTTGAACTCTATTTAACTAGAAAGACTCCCATCGCCAAACCAATGAAATGGCTTTCTGTTGAGGATTTTCTGACAAAAATTAATGTTGATCTAACATGGTCTTCCCTTGTGTGTTCGGCCCTTCAGAAAGGTTTCAATGCGACTCTGGGTGACTCTATTCCACCGGATCATAATGTCCCGATGCTCTTAGATAGCAAGGATAATAGGGGAAGGAAAAAAAGCTAAACCAAAGACATTAAGATATGTACGGATTGCCCTATTTATTTACATACCAGTTAATTCGTAACCGCTTTTCTAGTGAGAAACTGCCCAATAAATCAATTCTATTTACCTGCAAAATCATTATTTCTTAATGTACTGTAGAATTATATCAATTATAGCCTTACAATTGAAAAGTTTCTCATTTTATGTCCATTTAGGCTGGGATTCAGTTCTTAATTTTATTTTCTGCTGGACGCTATGAAGAATGATTCTGTCTTTTGTTATGGGCCAAAAGTCACTTTTCGTATTAATTTAACGATTTTCCTTATCCCTGCCTAATTCAAGGCACTTTGCACATTTCGCTCTAACTATTTACCCTATAATAGCCTAGTTTTAGTTACCCATTTCCTCGAGTAAAGTCACTGCAGATTAGGCCTCACGTTGTACGCGTGCTATGTTGGTTGCAGATGCGATTTTTCTGCAAATTTGGAATTTTCTGGGCCTAGCTGTCAAATTATCATTGGCCATTTTGAGGTTGTCAGAAGATGGATGTGGTGAAAGGCATCTTTGGTTGATCGATGCACGAATATTTGTAATTCGGTTTTGTCACGCTCATCCTAGCATGAAAATGTATATCTTGGTGTGAAATTGGTCCGGGAGACGTCCCCGACGTTTTTGTTGTGATACATTTCAAGCACGGATTTTTGTCCGGAATTCATCTGACAAACACATGTAACTACTTGGGCGATTTGGAGCATAACATCTCACGCTCCCTTTTGGTACGGGCGGTAAACGCACTCAATTCCTCTTTGGTACGGGCGGTGAACGCACTCAGATTAGGAAGCAGTCCTTTGGTATGAACTAACGCATCTCTGTTGGTGAGCGGCGAGTTTGTACATGGTGGCGCAGATCTCTTCGAAGCATTTGGTTGATGGATTTGGCCCCTCTTGGAGAGCACTCTCTCCAGGCAGTTGCTGCAGTCGGCTGGCTGTGAGTTTGGGAGATTTCCAGCCCCTAAAACAGGCTAGCAGATTTACTGGCCCGAGATCTCTGCGTTACCTGCGATAAAGCCCATTGGAACACCTGGCTTTCTCGACATCGTGCAGTAGGCCTCCGATTTAGCACGTTCGTCACCTGGTGCAGCCAAGGTCTGTCTTTGCAATTTCCTTAAGCGTTCTTGTGCAGTTTTGAGCTCGACCAACTTAACCTGTGTTATAGGCATGATTTTAATGTGTGTTTAATTATTCATTGTAGCGCTTTGTGCTACGGCCAGATTTTGATAAGCTAATTAACTTACTTTAATGTTGTGATAACTTACTTTAATGTTGTGATAACTCACCTGCAGTCTACAAGTAAACCTATTTTGTTGTTTACATCTTTATATTTGCAACTTGACATTTTAAGCCCCCATTAGCCTTCAGGCTGTGTCTATTGTAGATGCATAGGGACGATAAGGTTTCCCTTATGTAAATTTTGTAATAGCAATTCTTGCATACGCCATTTGAACGATTTTAGACTCGATCTCAGTGGAGAGATCCGTCAGTCGGTTGAATTTGGCTTAGTGCGGCCCCATTTTGCAAGAAATTAGCGAAATCAGTCCGATCGTTATTTAAGCAATTACGCCCCTTTAGGGCGAGATTTATTTGGCGTGTTTCGGGTAATATTGCGCCCCCTATAAACCAAGATCTTGGGTAATAATGGGTTTTGTGTACATTTGATTACTAGTACAGTTATGTATTTTTGCAACTGAGGGTTTAGCGTTGATTTCAACTTGACCAACAAAACAAAACCTTAACTACCGCTTAAATTTGAGACGCGTTTGGTCATACATGCGAATTGCTACGATCTACGACTTTATTCATTTAATCTGGTGAGTTTAATCTGTGATAAATTTTGCGATATTATATTATATGAAATCTGGTTTGTGATATCTGTCGTTGTTGTGATATACTACCGAGCATTGTTAATATTTTATTGATGTTAATATTCTATTAAATTATATATACTCGTTACTTATGCCTGCGAATTTGATTTGTGTGTCCTTGTCGCTACCTCTAATTTTCAGGATCGCTTAGTAGCACCTTCCGTAGTGTCTGGTTTGATGATTAGCAAAGTGCTGGGTTATTGCTACTTGGCGCCCATAAATTATTCATCGTTTCAGCTTACGCTTTAAGTCTTCTGTTCGACCCACGACCAGCTCCGGCTGAGAATCCGGTAGCCTTTGCTACTCCTTATTTTATAGTCAGAGTTTGGTAACACTTTTATTCAAAACATTAAGTGGTTTCTCTTTTATTATTAATATGAAAATATCCTAACTAGCCATCTATTTTAATTCAAAAGAACTAGATGATCTTTTAATAGCTAAACTTTGTAAGGTTACATAATGTTGCTTCTTGTTTGCAAAATGCTGTAAAACGTAGACCTATGTAGAAAAAGTCTTTTAAGTCTTTTTATGGGTGGTGTCCGTTTTAGAAGCACATTATGAATTATCTTAAAAAAATGTTTGGTGTAATAATGTACAATATTGTCAAATCCGGGGTTCTTTAAATCATCATCAAGCCTACCACCCCGCTGACGTAGAAGTTTCGATTGATTAGTTTTCAAATGGTTAAAACCACTCCTGTGGTCGGATAGAAGCAAGCATAGCCAACTCTTTTTGAAACGATAACAACTTTTTTTGAATAGTTGTATTAGTAGCACTCACGTGGCTAAAAAATCTTGATGAGTACCTTGAGATGATCTGAAATTTTTACAGAATTCGTTCTCTTCCAGGTCCGATACACAAACTCCGTGAGGGTGAATAATTGTTAAGGATATAGTTGGCAGAAACAGATTTCATAGTCCATCTTGGACGAAGATTTCCAAGTCGATCTTTCCTTTCCTGTTTATTTTCAAAAACTATTGAAGGACACTTAGGAGACTTTCTCATAATAGTAACCGTTTCGCTAGAGCATTTAGATATCTTACTTGAAGCTGAACGCTGTCATGAACAACCAAATTTAGTTTATATATAAGGATCTAGGAAATTTGTTCGCCAACATTTGTTCCCCGGAAATCTGTTCGCCGACATTTGTTCCCCGGGGAATGTATTCGCCCGGAAAGTTGTTCTCCAGGAAATTTTTTCGCCCTGCATTTCTACGCCGGAATTTTGTTCGCCGATATGTTTTAGCATGCAAGTTAGCAGTTAGGTAGAACGGACAAAAGTAAAAAAGACAACAAATGTAGTCAATTTATGTATAATTTATTTAAAAAACATAAACATAATACATGTAACTTAACTAATGGAACCAATGTCTGCATAATTCACGATAAATAAAAAACATAAACTAGATTATACATATAATTATTATGACTTAACAAAATAAATTTGAGTCCATTTACTTGAAACTTTATCTCGAAAAAAATTAAAAATAAATGGTATAAGCAATACAGAGCACTGTTAAAATCCTATAGTCCTACAGTCATAGACGGATCGATATTTGTAACAACGGATAAATTTAGGGCGCCAAAGAATATAAACAGAGATACAGAAAGTGAGGGCGTTTTAGAACCGACGACGGTAAGCGGATAACAAAACTGTGGCCGCTAGAAAGCAATAAATGCTTGCACATAACTCGATATGTTGTTTTTTACGTTTGTCCGTTTTACCTAAGTAGGTAACTGCTAACTTGCATGCTAAAATATATCGGCGAACAAAATTCCGGCGTAGAAATGCAGGGCGAAAAAATTTCCTGGCAACAACTTTCCGGGCGAATAAATTCCCCGGGGAACAAATGTCGGCAAACAAATTTCCGGGGAACAAATGTTGGCGAACAAACTTCCGGATAGGTAAGGCAATGCATGTAAATAGGTCGTGGTTCTAATGCTGCAATTTGCGATGGAACACCAGTTACTGCACCAGACATATTTACAGTTTCGTCAATCCATTGACCAAGTATGTCAATAATTATTTTTTTAGAGTATTTCGATGAGTATTTAATGTTTCGTAAAACCTAAGAAGAGTTCTTCTAATTCAAAAGTGCTAGACACAAATAAAAAAATATATACTTGTTTCTTGATGGCCCAGTCAGCAAATTCATCATTCATGTTGGAATAGATTTTGACTCTTTTAATACTATAGTGTGAATAAATGAAACTAAGATGAACGAGTCACTTCAGATTAATAAAAAAATGTCTTTAATTCCTGCAAATGTGACGATCAAAACAATAAATCTAATGTCTAACTGCCCTACATCGCCAACTAATATTACTTTTAACCTCTTGATACGTTAACAACGCATTCATACATAGCTGACATACACCGTAACTACTATTTTACACGCCCCGGTGCGGTAAAAATATTAGAAAATGTTTAGCTTTCAAAGACCCATAATTTAAAAGCTGCTTTGTAGTAATGGCAATATATTCAGAAATACTAGTTACGTAATTCTTAGTCCAATAATTATAGCCCATGATGCTTTACAGATAATTACGACTCTGACTTTTAATGTTTCAAATGAATTTGATGCAGGAACGACTACAAAATTTAGTGACGGTAACTTGCTTGGTGGCAACGGTGATTTTGATATCGAAAGCAAAATCTCGAATTTATAGAATATGTTCTAAAAACATGCCTGCCAAAAAAATAATACAATACTCGTGCGCTAAGCATTTTACAGCACTCGGTTTTATTAAAGCACCCCGCTTCGCGTCGTGCTTCAAAATTTAAAACATTTACTGCACTCGTAATGTAAAAAAAAACTATTATTACCCAACGTCGCCTGCTTACTAATTGTTTTTTCTAGAGAATATGAAGCACGAGTTATAACCATAAAGGTGGAGGAAGGTGGTGGTAATAACACCTTCATGAACTAGCAGGAAGTCTGTTCGTCCAAATTTAGCACAAATCATGTGAAAGAAACCAAATCTGAGAAAGTTACATCTTGCAGCATAATTAATTATGACTTGCAAACAAAGGCAACCCTTGTAGCTCCAAAAGTATAGCATAAAGTTAAAAGTAAAGTATTGTTAAATTTTGTGGGTTCCAGGTACACACAAAGGCATTATGGTGGGTTCTAAATGTAGCTTCAACCCACTAAGTCGGCGCCTATGATTTTACCGATCGAAGACAATTATTTGGAGGAGCGAAGCGACGACTCCAATGCCTTAGAGCACGTGCGACGAGTTTAAGAGCACAATGCAAAGCGGAGTGCTGTTAACGTCGCTAGTGCTTTAACGGTACTCTACTTTTTCTACGATCGTAACAGAAATATAGAAACTTAGTTCGTTGACACTTTTTCAGTCACATTGTAGCATTTTTTTTTTTGTTATTAATAATTACTTATGAAGCAAGTTCCAAAGTATGAAAGTCTTTTCACGAGTCTGCAACCCGACATTGTAGTACAGAATTGTAAAAATAAATATATGCTTTAAGTAAATGCGTTTTGATTATATTTAAACTATTTAACCTGGAAAGCTAATAAAATGACAAATTCGAGATAACAAAGATGATAAAATTTATATAAAAGTTCTCCTGGTGCCATTCGATTACAATATTTTCAATTAGAAGCAAGTTCTCCAATTATGTCTGTATACTATGAAGCAACAGAAATGGAGTACCTTTTTATGCCGAAGCCGGACAACTTGGCGCCGCTATCTCGGCGCCGCCATTCCGGCGCCGCCATCTCGGCACGGGGCCAGCTCGGGGCCGAAACAACTCAGCGCGGAGCCATCTCGGCGCCAGCCAACTCGGCGCTAGGCCATCTCAGCGCCGAATTCAAATTCGCAAACTACAGTGTGCACTACGTAAGAAAACTATTATAAACAAATAATCAATAAAGTGATCGCCAACAAGCTGGCATCAAATGAAAAAAAATTATTTAGAATTTCTTGGAAAATCAAACACTGACGACCAGAGGTGGTTGCAAAGTGATTAACAAGGGGCCAAACAAAAGTTGTCACGTGACTTCCGACATGAGTAAAATTTTAATTTTTTTAAAATAATTACGAAACATGCATTTACTAGTCAAGATAGAGACACATTTTACGAAAAAAAGTTTTCTGGCTTTGAGATTGTTCAGTCAGCTAAAGCTAACACACAATAAAAAATCTCATTGAAATCTTGCTTAATTTCCGAAAAATAGCACTTTTTGCATTTACACAATTTCGAAAAACGCCATTTTCTAACCAAGTAAAGTGCCTTTTATGTGACAAATATTTCTTTAATGATTATTTCCCAAATCATTTTTATCAATTAATCAATTTTATTTTTAACAAAGTTTTTTTATTATGAAATAAAAAACTTTGTAAAAAATATTTGTTTTTCCATATCAGTCTTTGTTAAAAGTAAAATTCTTTCATATATGGGACCTAAACATAAAAGAAAATGCCGAGGATTTTGAAATTGGGTATAGCAGCCTATATGTTGATTCTAAACAACTTTTCTTAATAGCTTTGTGTCGTATTTGCTACATAAAAGACACGCTACTCTACAGTAAAATAGGTTTTTTGAAAACTTCTAAGGCATACTTGATTTTTCAAAACTGAAATGCTGTTAGAAATTCGCCTTTAAACAGGCAGGGCTGAACCCCAAAAAATGAAAATTTAAATCGAGAAATTTTTACCTAAAAGAGTCGTTTCACCTATCCGGGGACACACTGTATATACAGGTTGATTCTTTCCTTTTACCAGGATATAAAGCTAACAAAATAAGCTTTTTTTCTCATTTGCCACTTTTCCGAAATATCAAAACTAAAAGAGGTACAGGGTGTTAAAGTTTCAAATTAAAAACTAAACTTTGGCGCAAAGGCGGCTGGACAATTTTATTTTTGTTTATCTCTGTTGTCAAGCAATGATCTCTCAACTAGTTTCCCATTGCAATTTTCTTAGTTATTGCTACAATAATGGCTTATGTTTATGAAAATAATGAAGGAGAGAATATAATAATAATAATAATAATGTTTATTCAACTTCGCCATAAAATACAAAGAAAAACAAATACATAATTTAAATATAAATCCACGAAGCGGAAAAGGGAGTAGTTCAGTTACTGCAACAAGTGCGTGACTGATCTTCTACTACCCCCAAAGTTGTAATTCCTAATAATATTCCTGTAATTATGCCTAACAACAAATATGTAAAAAGAAAAAGAAGAATGTGTAAATTTAGTCACGCTATCTATCCATCCTGTTCAAATAACAACTGCTTATATGAATTCTTAAAGTTAGTTACAGATGTATTTCTGATATGTTCAGGGAAATTATTGTAAGCCATGCAAATATTATATGCTTAGTATTTACTGGGAGTGTTGTCAAAATGCCGCTGCCGCATCGCTTTGATACGCGGAACGTGTGTGTAGAAGCGAATGCTGATAATTTTGAACATATCATTTAAGTTAGATTAAGTTTAGTTTAAATTTTGTTAAGTAACTTTAGTTTTCAATTTGAAACTTTAACACCCTGTACCTCCGTTAGTTTTGATATTTCGCAAAAGTGGTAAATGAAAAAAATATCTTACTTTTTAGCTTTATATCCTGGTAAAAGGAAAGAATCAACTTAAAAATCACACTGTATACAGGGTGTCCGGAAAATACGTGTACAACGGAAGACCACAAGTTCCTTTGCCCAAAATATGATGATTTAAAATGATTAACTTTTTTAAATGGTTCAGCCCCCTGTATAATCACTACAATTTTTTTTTTCTAAATAGTTACTTTAATTTCTAAGCTATTTCCTCCCTTACAATATTCTAGTTGGGTGAACGGTTTAGCCACAAAAAAATATTTTTTAAATCCCTACAAGCCTAGTGTTGAGTTACAATTACCTACTGATTCAGGATTGTAGAATTTTTTTTTGTGGCTGAACCGTTTACCCAACTAAAATTTTGTAAGAGAAGTTATAGCTTCTAAAATAAAGTAGCTATTCACAAAAAACATTTCTAGTGATTATACAGGGGGTTAAAAAAGTATGCATGGTTAATTTATTGTGATAATGTTTTTAAACACCCTGTAATTTTCGAAATTCCACAAAAGGCTATAGTTTACTGGTACAAACGCATGGCCAAAAAATGAATAAAATCTATCAAAGGTTTTTCGACTTACTTAAAAAACTAGTCATTTTTGAAGACCTCTAGCGGCTAAACTAAGCAACTTTGTACATAAGTAAGTTAAGTTAAATCATCATATTTTGGGCCAAGAAACTTGTGGTTTTTCGTTGTACACGTGTTTTCCCAACACCCTGTATACAGTGTGTCCCGGATAAGTGAAACGACGCTTGTAAAAGATAAACATTTCTCGATTTAAATTTTCATTTTTTGAGGTTCAGCCCTGCTTGGTTAAAGGCGAATTTCTAACAGCATTTCAGTTTTGAGTATATACCTTGGAAGTTTTCCAAAAACCTATTTTATTTGAAATCGGCATTAAAGTACCTCGAAATTGTCATTAAAATACGAGAAACCGTCATTAAAGTAATCCATTGTTTTACTACTTTTTTGTAGGTGGCGAGGCGACAGATAAACGTCAACCGACGTCAACATAACCTACAAAACGTTGGTTAAAATGTTGTAATTTCACAATTTCCCGATTTCAAATAAAACATAGTGTACACCTCGGCACTGAAGTTCCTTTTTATCCCTCATGTGGCTTATTTGCCAAAGTTAAACTTTAGGGCCTTGGTATGCAAACTACTATTACTGTAGAGTAGCGTGCCTTTTATGTAGCAAATACGACAAGTTATTAAAAAAAGTTGTTTAGAATCAACATCTAGGCTCCTATACCAAATTTCAAAATCTTCGGCCAACTTTGATCTCTCACATTTTTTTATATGTTTAGGTCCCATATCAAAGAATTTTACTTTTAACAAAGACTGATATGGAAAAACAAATATTTTCAACAAAGTTATTTATTTCATAATAAAAAAACTTTGTTAAAAATAAAATTCTTTGATTTGGGAAATAAACTTTAAAGAAATATTTGTCACATAAAAGGCACTTTATTTAGTTAGAAAATGGGATTTTTCGAAATTGTGTAAATCCAAAAAGTGCTATTTTTCGGAAATTAAGCAAGATTTCCATGAGATTTTTACTGTGTTAGTTTTAGCTGACTGAACAATCTCAAGGCCAGAAAACTTTTTTTTGTAAAATGTGTCTCTACCTTGACGATTAAGTACATGTTCGTAATTATTTTTTAAAAATGTAGTATTTTACTGATAACGGAAGTCACGTGACAACTTTTGTTTGGCCCATTTGTAATCACTTTGCAACCACCTTTGGTCTTCAGAGTTTGATTTTCCAAGAAATTCTAAATCCTGTTTTTTTCATTTGATGCCAGCTTTTTGGCTTTATTTATTATTTGTTTATAATAATTTTCTTACGTAGTTACTGTAGTTTGCGAATTTGAATTCGGGGCCGATATGGCCTAGCGCCGAGATGGCGGCGCCGAAATGGCGGCGCCGAGATGTCCTAGACCCCTTTACGCCACGATAGAAATACAAAGCTTTGCATAACCCTAAAAGATGGAAACAAAAGCAAATGTGAAAAAACACAAGTTTTAAAAACAAAGATTATTATCCCAAATATGCTTTGCTTGACTGGAAAGTCTGTTATGTAACATAATTTGAATAAAATAGTATCCTACGTTTCGAGAACCTACAAACCTTAAACAAAATAAGCACTCTATTCTATTAAACAACACCTCCATACAGGGAAAACTGGTCTCGCGGCCATTAGTCGATAAAGAAAGTTGTCGGTGCATTTTAGAACATGCATTCATTGGGTTAAATAAAATAATACACTGATACAAATTTACTTAAAGAGAATCTTATTTCACAGATTTATGAAA